>BJFM01002665.1:2297-21695 GCA_016586285.1 Arothron firmamentum
CAAAAAGGAGAATATAGGCTACATTAACGGGCAAAAAGGAGAATATAGGCTACATTAACAGGCATAAAGGAGAATATAGGCTACATTAACGGGCAAAAAGGAGAATATAGGCTACATTAACAGGCATAAAGGAGAATATAGGCTCCTTGTAGCGTTTAAACGCAGACACGAACCTCCTGAATGACGTCAGTTTATGGGATGGATCCTCTAATGTGGAGGTGTGGGGCATGTGTTCACCTTCACCCCAATAAAAACACATCCTCGCTGACCCAGAGCCAACAGCGTCAGAACACCACTCAAGAACACAGCAAGAATTCTAATATAAGAAGTGGACACAGACAAAAACAGTCACTCTGAACACCTGAGCTCCGTTCAAACGCATGCTAACGCCAACAAGCTAACCCACCCGTCTATCATTCATTTAGCAGGCCGGCCTAAATGAGTGGAAAGACGGGGAGATAATGTCTCACTGCCGAACTTCAGCTGTGATAAATGGATGACTTTAACCAGCCACCACACTCTGACACTCCCGCTGGAACGGCTAACACCAGCAGAGTTATGCTAGCTTGATGCTAACACAGACGGGAAAAGTCACGAAAGACGCTCCGATTTCCTTCACACGCTCGTGCCGGCTGGGCGGAGGTTTCAGCAGCACTCTGTTCGCTCTGTCACCGCAAAACCGGCGAGTGCTGGATTGAAAATCGAGAGTACACAAGCGGGCTAACCGCCTCACCTGGCTTTGCTGCTGGAGTCGCTCCTGAAGGATAGCCTGAGCCAGTCCGCCCGTCCTGCTCTCCGTTTCGGGCAGGGAAACATCCGTGGACGCTCCGCGAACGAGGCCCACAGCAGCCGGTGAGATGGGACCCGTTGACCCGCTCCTGAGTCTCAAGAGGCCCCGGGTCGCTCGCACACACATGGGGAAGACGGACGTAACCGACATGTTGGATAACTATGACGAACTGCCGGCAAACGCAAGCGAAAAGGACAAAGGCGTTCGATTGGCTGAGGCCGACTTGAGCGACAGGCGGAGGGACCACTCGGAGCAAGAGAAGGCCACGTGGAGCGGCGGGAGGGCGGGCGTTAGAGTGGCCGGGCCAATCACAGACAAGCGCGAGTCTGACCTTCGAATGCAGCCAGAAGGCGTTCAGGGGCAGAGCGCAGCCTTCCTCCTCCGGACACATTAATGCTGTTATGATTCCAACTACGAGAGAAAATAAAGACTCAAGAATCATCACATCCAGCTGCAACCACAGGGTCGACAAACATCAGGAAAACAGTCAGAACAAACGTCGGCAGCACGTCGCAAGTTCTTATTTTTTAAACAGTGACACAAACGAGCTAAAAGTTATTTTAAAGTGATCACATTTAAAACATTAACTGAGGTGACTGATTGTAATTTTCCTTTATTAAGTCTTCACGGTTTCATCATGGAAACAAAATAAAGCATCAAATAAAAGCAGAAGTCAGGTTACATAAAATTGAAAGATAGAGCAATTTAGCATGAAGAGGAACACAAGACTGCACAATAATCCAATCCAACAATTCCTGTCTGACATGTCTTTTTTGGTCAAAGACTCTGGGCATCACGTTGCTTTAATATTAATGGATAACATGGCAAGACTGCAAGGTAGACCTGTGACATGGTGGAGCTCAAGTTTATTTGATTTTTTACCACTTTTAGCTGACTGAAGGCTCTCTCAGCTCCAGAAACAGAATCAGGCAATGAGCAAAAAATCCGTCAATCAAAGCGCACCTGTCCAAACACGCTCTGCAGCTGCAGCCATGCATGCAGGAATTAGTTGGGGTTTTAAAAGCTCCCTCAACAAACTGCCCCTCGTAGGACCCCCAAGATTCAGCAAGCAGGCAAATATCTGCTTTGAAGCTTTGATTTGAGTCATCTCTGTGAAATGAACACAGACTCAATCACTGGATGCTTCAACATGCCCAGCAGCCCCAACAGAGCCGGCTACAGCCTGGTTCTGACTCACATCATTACCATGATGGAAGAAAGAAGCACAGCTGAGCAGCCCCAAAATGAAAGGAAAAGGAGAATGAATGTGCCCAAATAAAGTCCAAATCTGACATACAGGTTATGAAAATGATTTTTTGTAGAGGTGAGGGCCCCCTGTTGGTCATGGGCCCTTCACAGCGTCCGTGCTCGGTGGTAATGAGCAAAATAAACTCTGGACAATCGCTGCTGCTGTCTGGTTTTACTGGCTGGTTCTGCCAGAACGGTGATTTGGTCTCTTCTGGGACTCTGCATCAGCACCTTAGCCAAGGGGGCCGCGTTGATCCTGACTCCTGGGTTTTCTCATCCAGGAAGTGATCTTGAGAGCACCGCTCTTGTTGCACCTGAGCCCCAACAGCGGGTAGATCCTGGTAGATGAAGCGCCTCCGTGCACTACATCCGTGAACGTGCACTTGGTGAAAAAGTAGATCAGCGTCCGAGCGTTCACGTCAAAAAAGGAGACGCACTGATCTTCGTAGCTCACAAACACTCCGACCTTCTGCAGATGTTTACAGGACATGAGGACCACCGGAGGACTGGTGTTGGTCTGGTAGCGTCCCCCGTAAAACCCCAGAGTCCAGCAGCCGTTCTCAGGACTGAGGGACATGTCAAACTCCTTCCTGCTGATGGACTCTCTCACAACTCCAAGATCCCACCCAGTCTGTCCTATGACCGTCACCTCGTAGTAGAAGCTGCTGGAGAAACCTTCGTTTCCCAGAACAAAGGGTGGGAAATCTAACCTCGCTGGGTTGTCTAGGACTCTTCCCTTTCTGCATGCATATATCACAGTCTTCCTGTCAGCTAAGACCAGGAGAGAAGGATAAGCGGCATTTCGGTTCAATGTGATGTTGGTGGCGTAACGTCTCTGAAGTTCCTCAAGATGGTCATTGAAGACCTTCTCTTCCTGGGGACCTGATGCCAGATTGATCTCTCTCAGAATGTTGTCCATCTCCCTGTGGACCATCTGCTGGATGGCTGCCACCATGTTCCTCACCTTCTCTGGGTTCAGGAGAAGCCGGTCTCCACCTGAGAGGTGGTGTTTTCTGGTTAAAGAGGAGGACAGAGATGGGAGGTCCTGGAGGAGTGTGAAGTCGTCCTCGGCCTTGGAGAGGTCCTCCAGCTTGGCCATCATCTTCTGGTTGTCAAGGACCTGCAGCTGCAGCTGTGTGAGGACGTCTGCAGCCTCCTGCTCTCTGCTTTTCTGTTTCTCCTCCAGCAGCTTAACAAGCTTCAGCTTGTTGGACTCCAGCGAAGCCACCAGAGAATCAAAGGCTTTGATGGTTTCTGCTTTGGTTCTCTCCACTTCCTGCTGACTCTGGGTCACAGACCTTCTGATCCTCTCCACCGCGGCGTGCTCCTCGCTCAGGAGCTTCTCTACCTTCGTTTTCATGACCTTCAGCTGAGTTCTCCTCTCCTCCACCTCTGCCTCTAAGGAGACGATGTGGTGCTGGGCGTGCTCGTCCCTCAGGCAGGTGGGACAAACGCAGCAGCGGTCCTCCCTGCAGAAAGACTCCACAACCCTGTTGTGTTTGCTGCACACGCGGTTCTGAAGGTTCCTCACAGGGTCCACCAGCTTGTGCCACCTCAGGGCCTCCACCTTGCTGTGCGGCTCCAGGTGAACGCTGCAGTAGGAGGCCAGACAGGCCAGGCAGGACTTCACAGCCTGGCACTTCCTGTCACAGCAGAGATCACAGGTCACCTCCCCCGGGCCCGCCGGAGGACCGCCGTCGTCACGCAGGAGAAGAGTCCCCTTGAAAACCTCCAGAAGGTCCCTGAACTCCCTGTTGACCTGCAGCTGGACAGAATCCTGGAAGGTGTCCTTGCACAGCGGACACTGACGGACATTCCAGTGGGACCAGAACGCCGTGATGCAGTCCAGGCAGAAGTTGTGTCCACAGGGGGTGGAGACCGGGTTGGTGAAGACGTCCAGACAGATGGAGCACAGGAAGTGGTCTCTGGACTGGGACGAGTTGGCTGAGGCCATGACTGCAGGCGGCAGAAGACACGGGACTGTCTACCAGCAGACTGGTTACACTGGGACACAGAGGGGAACAGACTGGTTCTACTGGGAAACAGACTGGTGATGCTGCAGTGACGTGTCATCAGAGGAGGCAGGTGAGGACCATGAGAAGAAAAATGCAATATGAAGTCAATTTTCATAGTTTAGCTGATGTATATAATAGATAATATAGCATTTTTTTTTTGTCAACTGTGTGTGGAGCGGTCACTGGCTGAGGCACGCAGTTCTCCTGACTCACACTAGGGGGCGCTGGTGATGCCACGCAGTGACAGCGCGCTGCTGAACTGGTCGATTAAGAATTCATTAATTAAGAAATCATTAATAAGAAGCCACTTTTTCCATTCGCCTGGCCTGACTTTGAAATGGAGGATTACAGATCTAAAAACTACTTTTAAAACTAAAAGAAGACAATGAAAGATTCTGATCCATGCTTTTGTTCAGAGCGGCAGATGGACTTTATTTAGCAGTAAATCTCAGAACACAATAATGCCTTTTTTTTTAAATTAAATGTGCTTTTTGCTCTAGTTTGTGTGTAAAGAATGCTGATGAGACTTTAAACATAACCTGTTAACTCAGCTAATCAAACAGGGTTTATACGTTTGCCAATCTGATTGTGATGACGTCAGCGCCTCCCCAGCCACCAACGTCAACACGTCACTGTTTTACTGGGACAGATGGTTTCTGTGGCTGTAAACAGCTTCAGGACTTTTGCGTTTCGCTCTAGTTCAAAAGAATCTTGTTTTTGGTCCATTTATGCATCAGCTGATCCTCAGTTTCAGTCAAACTTCGTTAAATCGTGTTTTAGTTTGAGAGCTCACTGACGTCAGAGGTGAGTTCTGATTTTATGTTTCCTAAATTAAAGCTCATAATTGATCAAAGTCGGTTCGAAATACGAAGCTTTTCAGAATAAGTGAAAACTTTACCTGCGCAGAAGTCTTCGCTGCTCCAACAGTTTAACTTTCGTTTCTAATCTGGACGCGTGAGTTTCCAGAGGCGCAGGTACGAGCACGAGTGGACAAATGAACCCGGAATCAGCTGACATCCTCACGTTATCTCATTATCAGCAGCTCCAGAAGAGCAGGAACAAGGTGCTGCCGGCAGGGGGCGCTAACGTGGGGAAATCTGGAAAAACACATTTTAATGAGAATTTTAATCACAAACAATAAAATTCAACAGTTGAAACTGATATAAAGGCTCTGATATCATTTTTTCTGAGTTATAATATCCAGAGGGGACACATGTAGAGAGAGGGAGAGGAGGAGAGAGAGAGAGAGAGAGAGAGAGAGAGACAGAGAGAGAGACAGAGAGAGAGAGAGCCAGAGAGAGAGAGAGAGAGAGAGAGAGAGAGAGAGAGAGAGAGAGAGAGAGAGAGAGAGAGAGCCAGAGAGAGAGAGAGAGAGACAGAGAGAGAGAGAGACAGAGAGACAGAGAGCCAGAGAGAGAGAGAGAGAGAGAGAGAGAGCGCCGAGCATCACAGATCATCGTCTCAGACCTCCGGCGGCTGTTTTCCAGGTAAAATCGCCTCTTTCACCTGATCTTTTGGATCGATTCCTCTCTGATCGGTGCACGGACGCTGGTGACGGTCACGTGTTGCAGACTGCGTCGTGTCTCGTGTTGTTTTTGTTGGCGGAGATGATGATGATGATGATGGTGGTGGTGGTGGTGGTGGTGGTGATGGCGATGGTGCTACTGGTTCACAAACCAGCGCAAACCAGTTCTGCTGCCTTTGATGTCGCATCAGCCGCGGCTAAACATTCTGTTTTCAGACGTGGAAGCAGTTCTAACCTTCATATTTCGGGGCGTGTGTGCGTGCGTGCGTGCGTGCGTGTGTGTTTTCATTGTTCTGCGTCGTCGCGCGTTTATTTCATTATTTCTATTTTCTGCTGCGCACTTTAGCCCCGCTGACGCCTCCGAACGTGTCATTTCTGACACGTATCTGATCGTGCACGTCGCTGGAAGCTGTGCGCGATGACGGTTGCGGGTGGTGCGTGATGTTCGCCTCTCCGGGCGGTTGTAAAATGGAGGCTTGATGAAGGAGGAGGAGGAGGAGGAGGAGGCGGCCATGGCCTCCTCACAACCACACACGTGTCAGACTGACACAAACACGCAACCTCTGTTCACCTACATTTATTCGGAAATTCCTCCCTTTGATGTTGTCTTTGATGTTGGGCTGTTTTTAGATTTGTCAGGTTACCAGACTTCATGTTAGCCTCAACATGGTTTAAACATGAGCTCTTCCTTCCTCGGCCGTCTCTCGGTCGTGTTAGCGTCGACTGAGCTCTTCAAACGGTCAGCTAGCCAAAAAAGTGTTGATCATGTCACAAAGCCGTCACCATTTTGGTTGCTAGCCAGGAAAAACTGCCCACGGTGATGTTAGCATCGTTAGCTTTGAGCATACATACTGTCTGTTAGCTAAACAGTAGCGCTAACAGAACAGACAGAAGTGATCCTCAGTTCGATGGTTAGTTCAGGTACCAGCCACTCTTCCTGTCATTTGTATGCTAGCAAAGGGGGCGGAGTCAGACCCAACACAGTCCTGTGATTGGTCCACAGATAACTGACTTCCAGCAAGCTCCCGCCAAACAACAAAGATGCTCATTTTAGAATGTTTAGTGACATAAAATGACATTTTTGACGGATTGGAATGATTCCAATCTGTTCTTGAAGCTGCGTCATGAGACATTGATCACCGATCACTGATTATAGATCACCGATCACTGATTATAGATCACCGATCACTGATTATAGATCACCGATCACTGATTATAGATCACCGATCACCTCACACACACACACACATCAGCTGTGACGAGTTTATCCTGCTGTCAGCTGAGTCACGACGCTGGTTCTGTTCAGACAGCTCCTCTAGACACACACACACAAACACACACACATACACACACACACACACACACACGCAGTAGTTCTTTAAATAAACCAAGCGTGTGTTTTGGTCTCTGGCTGCAGCTTCCATCACTATGACTAAGGAGGAGAACGTGGAGTTACAGGAGAAGGAGGGACATGACCGTGAAGAGCAGGAGGAGGGGCGGAGCCAGAAGGAGGAGGAGGAGGCAGTGACCGAGGAGGAGGAGGAGGAGGAAGACGATGAAGACGAGTACGAGCTGGAGGACGAGAAGGAGGAGGACGACAAGCTGGACGTGGACGAGGATGAGGAGGAGCCGGGCGAGGAGAGGGAAGACAGGGAGGAAGAGGAGGGGCCTGCAGCCGGCCGGGACGCCGCGGCCGAGGCGGAGCCTGAGCCGCCCGAGTACCAGAGCCCGGTCCACGAGCCTCGCCACCGTCCCATGGTCCACGCCGCCGCCCAGGCGCCGCTGCCCAAAGACTACAGTAGGTGAAGGTGTGTGTGAGCGGAGATCAAAGCTGCTCTTCACCTCTGGCTCCTCTTCAGGCTTCACCTTCTTTGATCCCAACGACCCGGCCTGTCTGGAGATCCTCATGGATCCTCGCACCACCGTCCCGGAGCTGTTCGCCATCGTGCGCCAGTGGGTCCCGCAGGTGCAACACAAGATCGACGTCATCGGCAACGAGGTGAGACGGCGCCCGGGAGCTGCTGGGAGGGGGCGGGGCCCGTAGAACCCGGGTCACGCCTGAGCGGTCCCGTCCTCCCGTCGGCCTCACCCGTCTCTCTGCTCCTCAGATCCTGAAGCGTGGTTGCCACGTCAACGACCGCGACGGTCTGACCGACATGACGCTGCTTCACTACAGCTGCAAGGCCGGCGCCCACGGCGTGGGTAAGCATCCAGCGGGGGGCTCCGCCCAGGGGCGGCGGCGGCGTCAGTAACGCTAGCTCTCGCCCGTCAGGTGACCCCGCCGCGGCGCTGCGTCTCAGCTCGCAGCTGCTGTCGCTGGGGGCCGACGTGAGCCTGCGGAGCCGCTGGACCAACATGAACGCGCTGCACTACGCCGCCTACTTCGACGTCCCCGAGCTGATCCGAGTTCTGCTCAAGGCCTCCAAACCCAGAGGTGGGAGCCCCGAGAGCAGCAAGAGGGACCCGAACCCCCCGCCTTCCACACACACATCTGACCCTCCCCCCCTCTCCCCCCCCCCCAGTGCTGAACTCCACCTGTGGGGATTTCCACTACGGGACGGCGCTCCACATCGCTGCGTCCAACCTGTGTCTGGGCGCCGTCAAATGTCTGCTGGAACACGGAGCCAACCCCACCGTCCGGGTACGAGCCGCGGTCCCGTCCCAGCCTCCACAGGCCTGTCCAGGTGTTTACGCTCTGGTCTCCGGTCCCTGCAGAACGACCAGGGTCTGGTTCCCGCCGACGTGGTC
The DNA here is from genome assembly GCA_016586285.1 of Arothron firmamentum. Taxonomy (NCBI): domain Eukaryota; kingdom Metazoa; phylum Chordata; class Actinopteri; order Tetraodontiformes; family Tetraodontidae; genus Arothron; species Arothron firmamentum. Next base: position 10,624 of record BJFM01002665.1, read on the forward strand.
CCTGACCCGATGGACATGAGCCTGGACAAGGCGGAGGCGGCCATGGTGGCCAAAGAGCTGAAGCAGCTGCTGCTGGACGCCGTCCCGCTCAGCTGCAACCTCCCTCGCGCCACCCTGCCCAACTACGACAACATCCCCGGCAACCTGATGCTGTCCTCTCTGGGCCTGAAGCTGGGGGACCGCGTCCAGCTGGACGACACCAAGGTCAGACGGCACAGAACGGACGTTTGCTCCTGCTTTCCTGTGTGAAACGCTGTCTCGCTCTGTCCCAGACGGGCACCCTGAGGTTCTGCGGGACCACAGAGTTCGCCAGCGGTCAGTGGGTGGGCGTGGAGCTGGACGAGCCCGTCGGGAAGAATGACGGCAGCGTGGGCGGCGTCCGCTACTTCATCTGCCCTCCCAAACTGGGTAACCTGGGAACTGTCAAAGTTAGCGCTTGGCTGTTAGCCGTTAGCCGTTAGCCGCCAGTCAGCCAGGTTGTTTTGTTTCCGTGTGGAAGGGATCTTCGCTCCGGTCTCAAAGATTTCCAAAGTGGTGGATCAGACGCCGTCCTCCGTCACGTCCACCCCCAGGACCCCCCGTCTGGACCTGGCGTCCCGCCTGGCTGCAAAGACCAAGAAGGAGAAGAAGGAGCGCGAGAAAGGTGAGGAGGGTGGTGTCCGGCTCGCCCTGGGGAGGGGGCAGTCGGCTACAGTCCAGATGTTGTCTGTGCTTTCAGCCCAGAAGAAGAAGACCTCGGTGGCCAGTCTGGACCCTGAAGGACTCAACGCGGATGTCGGAGATCAGGTTCTGGTCGCCGGGCAGAAGCACGGCGTCGTGCGCTTCTTTGGAAAGACCGACTTTGCTCCAGGTCGGTTCTCCGCCGCCCGGCCGCTAGCGCGCCTGACCGTTAGCGGCTCTTGGGTCTGGTGGATCCTCTGAGCTGCTGGGTCACGTCTTCCTGTCTCAGGTTACTGGTTTGGAGTGGAGCTGGATCAGCCCACTGGGAAACACGACGGCTCGGTGTTCGGGGTGCGCTACTTCAGCTGCCTGCCCAAGTACGGCGTGTTTGCTCCGCCCTCCCGCGTGCAGAGGTGCGTCGTCCGGGTGTCGCTTTGTGCAGCTAACAGCCTGGCGGTGACCTTTGACATTGCTGTTGCAGAATCGGAGGACCTAAAGAAGGTTCCCAGAACGACAAATCCACGGTGAAGAAAGTCCACCAGGTCACCGGTGAGGAACCTTTGCCTCTTCTGATGATTTCAGACTCAAAACGCTGCTTCAGCTCAACGTTGCACCAAACCTTCCCTGCAGTGTCGCAGCCCAAACGCAACTTCAACACGGTCCGATCTCCCAAAGACCTGACCTCCGAGAACTCCATATCCAGGTGAGAACCAACGCTCTGGAAGTGTAGAGAGGAAGGGCGGAGCGCCGTGAGAGAGAGTGAAGCCTTTCTGTCCTCCTCCTCCCTCTTTCTCTCCTCCTCCAGGTTGCTCTTCTGCTGCTGGTTTCCGTGGATGCTGCGCGCCGAGATGCGATCTTAACCGCCTCCGCTTTGCTCTCCTCCTGGTGGATCTGCTTTCTTCTGTCCTCTTGTTCTCCGTCACTCTCAGCTCCCATCGGTTCCCATTTCGTGGTTCTATAGCAGGATTTAGAGTGCCTTGTATCTGGTTGGCGCGTCCGTGGTCCTTCAAACTCCAGATCTTTTCCGTAAATGTTCCAGACGCTGGTTGTTTTCACCTCGAGCTTCTTAACTGGGACCATCTCGTTAACTGGTGTGTTTCACGTAGTCGCCCCAGACTAACGCCTGAGACTCAGATCCAGATGCAACCATCCGCCTCCAGTGATGATACAGGAAATTCCTTCACCCAAATGCGCCTAAAACCCTTTAGTTTCTGTACAGACCTTCCTCACCTCCTCCTCCTCCTCCTCACTCTCTTTCGTTCTCTTTGTTTGCCGCAAAACAATCGAGAACGTTTGTGCTTCGCGTCAGAGTCAAACTGAGAATTGAGCTCACGGTTCCTTACACGCTGCAGCCACACGAGGGCGCTCACTCGCGCCAGCTGCTGCTCCAAATTCGTTGTAGATTGCAAACATTCCTTCTCAGGCTGCTCAAAGCGTCGCAGCGTTTCAGACACGCCCGGTTGTCCCGGAACTCTGAAGGCAGGAGACGACTGTGCCGCGACCTTCCGCTGAGGCGCGTTTGTCTGGTAAATGTACGGTAGCTGTACGGTGATGCTGGAGGTGCAGAGCTTCTGCTCTGTGGCCACTAGGCGGCAGTAGTGAGTGGGGGTTTGGCCACGGCGCTCCGGTCTGGTCACGTTTCCTGGTGAAGAATCCGCAGGTCTTCTGTTTAACTAAACGTTGTTGTTCCTTCTGACTTTACATCATAACTTCCTGTTAGTTTCTGATTTTCTTCTTTGTTTCCAGGCATCAAAATCAACCCCAGAACTTCAAAAATAATAATAAAAAGTAGTTATTGCAACTATTAGCTGATGCTAACAGCGTTTATCTGGCGTCTCCTGCCTGGAAGGAAGAAGTGAACCAGAAACTGATGATTTGGACAACTGATGAATCAATAGATTGATTGGTTCTGTCTGTTCAGTCCTCTATAATCAATGGGTGTGTGTGAAAAATATGAATAAACTAACTGTTGTTTTAACATGGAGAATTTACAGTATATAACCTATATTTTGATATTTTCACCAAGTGTGCTTTAGGTTCTTCAGTTCTGTGTTTCACTCTTCTGCTCACACTCGTGTGTGTGTGTGAGTGGCTCCTGTTTGATGTGTGTGTGTGTGTGTGTGTGAACTGCTGGAAACAGGAAGCTGAGGGGCTGGACTTCATCGTGGTGACAGAAACTTCCTGCATGCTCCCAGTGTGTCAGCATGGATGTGCTCCCAGTAACAACCCAGTAACAACCCAGTAACAACCACATTACAATAAAGACTTTGATGGTTTTCTACCTGTCCTCATTTTTGTTGCGGTGGCCCTGGACATGACCTCTGACCCCTCACCCGAGGGCCTGCTGACTAAAGCCAGTGTGATATGAAATATTCTATTATTAATCACACTAATTGACCTGTTGACAAATATTTAGATCAAATATAACTTAATCATAAGGACAGAAGAGCTGAGGTCACCATAGCAACATTTATTTCTCTTACTATGCAGATTCAATAAATTACATAAAGGCTGAAGGTAATTAAGTGTAAATACTATAATCGTCACAATCAAGTGTTTGTCCCGAGTCAGTGACGTCACGCTGACCTGCACCGGCGCGCGGTGTCCAGCAGGGGGTGCTGTTGGGCCTCGGAATGGCCGCTGACGCTCAGCTTCGAGCCGGAGACGAAGAAGACTTGACCCTCGCGCTGCTGCGCTGCTGCTTCCGGCGAGCTCTGCGGTTCTTGAACCAGACCTGCCGACAGGTGAGAGGGAGCCACGTGACCGAGAATCAACAGCACGAGGACGTTAAAAAACAGAGCAGATTGCTTTGTTCAAGTCCGAGGACGATTTTAGAAACCTTTAGAACTTAGATTTATCTCATTTTTTCACATGAACAAATTAGTTTTTTTAGACATAAACGCGACGGTGACGTCACGTAGCCCCACCCTCACGGTCTCCTCGCTCAGCCCGCAGCTCTTCGCCAGCTCCGCGCGCGCCTCCGCCGGCGGGTAATCGGTGAGGTCAAAGAGGGCCTCGAGCTGCCTGACCTGCGCGTCCGTGAACACCGTCCTCACGCGCACCCTCTGGCGCAGCTGCGCGGGCGCGATGGCCGGGTGGTAACCATGGTAACCGGCCAGAGGAGCGTCTGAGGAGGGAAAAAAAGGTTTTAGTTTTCAGCTTTTTCAGTTTGATTTGGAACTTTTTCTTTACATGTTTGATGAGTCAGCTGCGTCATAGTTTCACAAATCAACCTTAAATTACAGGAACTGTAGGCGGTTAATGTTAAAGCATCAGAATCTGCCTTTAAAAGCCCGAATATTAACGCTTCGTCCAGTTCATCTGGCTGTGCTTGGTTACCAGTTACCCAGAGGTTGTCCCAGTAAGGACCAGTTCGCTGACCTGGAGCCTCCTGCTGGCTGCTGAGATGCAGATGAACTCCAGAGGTGGAATAAAAGCTGAAGTCCGGATGATGAAAGTACTGGAAACAGGGCTCTTCGAAGCTCAGCCCGCGGTACCGCAGCAGCGGCGGCGGCGGGGCCCGGGGACCCCCGGGGTCCGCTCCCAGCCGTCCGAGGAGCTGCTGCGGTTCGGCCCGGCTGTGGCCCAGCTGCGGGGAGAGGATGCGCTCGATGCTGAAGTCTGACAGTCTGCTTCCGTCCATGAGTCCAGGCTGTGCTCGGATGGAAGCGGCCCCATTTAAACACAGGTGAGCTCCGGTGTTAAAGGTGTGAACGGGTCCGCCTTTGATGGCCCAACTTCAGACGATCCAGAACAGTCAGCTGATCTCTGATTTCTTCTGTTACATCTAATAAATTCAAACCGATAACTTTGTTCTCACGTTCCTGCCCTTTTCAGCACCTTCAGTGAAAACTGCCCCGATGACGTCACAAAACTAAACTTTGCTGCTGGAAATGAGAAAATGCTCAAAAGAAATAAAATAACACGTGGTCAAAAACGTGGTCAGTAGGATCAGATGATGGTCACACATGACTGGCCACGTGATGAAATGATTAAAAACAGAAACGATCATTTTAATAAAGCAAACTTGCCGCTGTGGATCACCTGCAGTACCCAGCGTTGTCCCGCAGAGGGAAGCAGAGGTCAGGTGATCAAGTGATCAAAGGAGAGTAAATAAGTTTTTTTTTAATCGAAACTCAATTTGTTTATCTGATGGATCAATAAAAATATTCACCATCGGTTTAGTTTTATCTGATACTAACATATACTGAAGAAGTTTATCATTATTCTGGTTTTAGATCCGCAGGTTCGGTTTAAAGTAATACTGAGAGCTGAATTTAAACATTAAAGAAGTGAAACATGAAAAGGTTTATTCCCCAGTTTGATCAAACGTTTTGATCACTTGTCTGCTTTATTATTAATTGCAACTACATCGTTAATATTTTATTTAGGTGTAAAATATTAAATGTTTGCTGTTTTCGGTTAAAACTCTGTAATTTAAACATGAAGCAGCCGAATTTCTGAAGATAAAGGAGATTAAAATTTCTGAAAGCAGACATGTGATGTTGGTTCACAGAGGGAAGGTCGATCAGTGATCAGTAACAGATCAATCAACGGCTTCTGTTTGAACCTTGACTGATCTGATCGATCGTTGGATTCAAAGAATCAAAGGAAACTGATATGAAAGAAGGCTGTCGACCAAAGCACCGTTTAAATATCAATCAGCTGATCTTGTAAGACAGAAACTGATCAATACCCTGAAGACAGCAGCATTTCAGCAGGATTGATGGGTGGAAGCCTCTGTGAGCTGCCGCAGAAGCGATGCTGCCGTGTGTCCAGCAGAGGGCGCTGAAGCTGCCGCCACAGCACAGCTTCCACGTCCGGAAACGCTGTTTTGTTGACGTGATTATGGTGAAACCGTGAAATAAAGTTTAACAGTTTGATCTGTCCTCTCTACTGGTTATATTTGATGGTCTGAAACAACACACCTTACCTGTGAGCACAGGTTGGCTGCCAGTCGCGCGGCAGAACCATGGTTTGGCTAAGGTCGTCTCGACCTGATGAGGGCCGTTTTTGCGCCGTGGGGACGTGAACGCGGACGCGCGGACGCGCAGGAGCGCGCTCAGCAGCTGCAGGTGTGCGCTGAGTTTCAAACTGGTTCAGGGGGCGGGGCTTCTGGTTTACCTGCAGCAGGTGGAGTCGTGTTACGTGCTGCCGCTCAGGTGTTTTTGCTCCACAGGCGGAAGAGGACTCACCGGTGCTGGTCAGGTGGACCCCCCCACCCCCACCCCCGCCCCCCCCAGCTGCTCCACCGTCCGGACCCACACCGGAGGCGGCACCGATGGTACTTGTGGGCCGCGAGACGCGTTATGAGTTTTCCAGGTTACCTGAAAAGAGCTCGCGCTGCAGACGCCGGTGAGTCACACGCAAACACGCGCACGCGCGCCAACCAAAACCGGTTTCTGAAGTTATTATTGTCACAGTCTCGAATTAGAGGACGTTTCAGACAGTTCCGGTCAAAAAAGCTAACAGGCCACGCGACAAACAAATGCGCGCGCGCGCAAATGTACACGCGCAAACACACACACACACGGAAGGTAGAAAAACAAACTGGTGTGGTGATGATCAAATGACTGTGTGTGTGTGTGCGTGTCTGTGTGTGCGTGCGTGCGTGTGTGTGTGTGTGCGCCTCAGGACAGGCGTTTTTGTCCCAGTTTCTATGGCGACAGGCAGGTTTCAGGTGCGAAGGCTGGGGTTCTGCTCATGTTTTGCGGATGGTGGCTCAGAAACTTTGGAGGTTCAGGTTGTGATGCGTTCAGGGGCTGTGGGAAAGGTTAGCGTCCTCTTCGTGGTTGTCGGTTGCTCCGCCTCCTCGTGGTCCAGATTAGCCTCACAGGCCAGGAGCTGTTTCGCCTTGGACGGCGTCCTGGCCCTGAATGAGACCAGCTGACCTTTGACCTCAGGTCCGTGTTTGAGCTGGCGTCTGATTGGCTCCTGATGTTGGGGTCATTTCCTGTCTGAGCGCAGGTGTGAAGCGTCTGCAGCCACCATCTCGTCTCATTTCCTGACATCGGCGGTGGATTATTGGCCCCGCCCTCCCCAGCAGTTATTATTTAAATCCTTAAATCTGGGCCTGAACTACGGCCGCCTGCTGCGGCGGCTCGTTAAAGCTGATGATGTCATATTTGAGGATCAACCGTCTGACTTAACGAGCCTGAAGATAAAAACCTGCAGCGGCTTTAATCATCAAAGTTCCTGAAGAAAAAAAGACTCTTTTAACTCTCACACAGTTGAAGGTCATGCCCCGCCCCCTTTCTGATCACCATGGCGACCTGGCTGACACGTCACCCTTCCAGGATCAGCCCGCAGGTCTGGCCCTGGGGGAGGAGCTAAAGGATGGAGGGTGGAGCCAAGAGGGAGACCCGGAGGAGTTTGGAGGGTAAGCGTCCGCCCCGCCCCCGCCGTCCTCGCCGTCGGATGATGTCAGCTGACCTGCTGCTGTTAGCGTCGCAGACACAGTTGTCTTCCTGTCTTCAGATTGGACAGGAAGTGGCTCCTCTGGCGCGACTTCATGAAAGAACACGCCCACCTGGAGGCGTGGCTGCGCTCGACTGAGCGGGCCGTCACCTGCGCCGGCCCCGCCCACGTCAGCTACGTCGGCGCCAAAGAGAAGCTGAGGAGGATGGAGGTGAGCTGGACCCGCGGCAGGACGGGAACGCCACTGTTCCCAGCACGCAGCCCTGAGGGACGCCACCCGTGTGTTTCAGAGGCTGCGCTGGGAGGCGGGGCCTCGGCTGGTCCAGTCCGACAGCCTGACTCAGAGGAATCGAACCCTCGCCCGGCTGTTTCGGGGCGCCATGCGAGCTCGGCTGCTGGCTCTGGCGAGGTCGTGCGGGCGGCGGTGCGAGGACGTGACGGCGGCGTTGGAGTCGGCCGCCACGCGGCTGGAGGTTCTGAGGACGGCGGTAGCGCCGCGCTAGCCAGCGGCCGACATCTGCAAACCTCTGATTCTTCTCTCTCAGCGCTTCGTGGCGGACTGGGAGGGCTTTGAAGCGGAGAGGGAGGAGCTTTCGCTGTGGTTGGCCGACCTGGACGTGCGTCTGGCCGAGGTGGATCACCTGACAGGAAACACCTGCCAGAAACTGCAGCAGCTCCAGGTGAGAAGAGCCAGAGCCTTCTGGGGTTTCTCTTCTAATCACCAGTGTGTGTGTGTGTGTGTGTGTGTGTGTGTGTAGTCGTTCCAGGAGTGTGTGTGTATGAACGCGACCCGTCTCGGTGACTTCCTGCGACGTGGCGAGCTGCTGATTCAGCGCTGCGAGGCCGCCGACGCTCAGCAGGTGGAGCGGGACCTTCTGGAGCTGCTGCGGCGCCGCAGCCACGTCTTTGAAAACATCACCCGGACACACACCCGGCTTCTGAGCATGAGACTGGTACACACACACACACACACACACACACACACACACACAGCTCTCTGGGGCGTGACCCGGGTACCTGAACACCCCGCAGGTCTTTGAGGATGACCACTTCCTGTCCCGGGCTCCAGACTCCGGTTGCCCCTCAGAGAGCCTGTGTGAGGAGGAGGGAGCGCTTGATAAGCCCCACCTGGACGTCCCTGTTGTGCCCCGCCCTCCTGAAGGTAACTCACAGGTGTGATGTCGCCGATGTGCACCAGCAACAGCGGAGCTCTTCTCTCTCCTTAGCCCCGCCCTCACCTGCAGGCCTCCGTCCCCCGTCTCCGCCCCCCGATGACCCGGTGCTGGAGTGGGACCCCTCCGTGGACGTGGGCCGCTCCGTCTGCCAGGACGACCTGGACTCGTCATATTTCAGCGCCAGCGCAGGTGAGACGTTGGGCCGGTCTGAGCCGAGGGGCCTTACTGGTCGGGACTCTGGGTGTGCAGGTGCGAAGAGGCGGAGCTACCTCAGCTCGCTGTCCGACGCCAGCCGTCACGACCACGACGCCGAATGGGTGAGTCCACTTCCTGTTTCTGCTCGGGGTCGTTAAAGAGTGCGACTTTACTTTGAAAAGCGGTTCCACCTTCTTCCTGTGCAGAGGTCGAGAGGTTGGTCTGACCACGCCCACTCCAGCGTTTTCCCGCCGGAGACCCGGTGGGCGACCTCCACCCCGGAGCGACGAGAGGCGGAGCCTGCCAGCTTCGACAGTGGGCGTGTGAGGGCGTGGCTAGGCGTCCAGAGCCCCGCCCCCATCGATGAGAAGACGTCCTGCTCCAGGGCGGTGCAGACGGAGGAGGTGAGCGACGCCGCTGAGTCAGAGCTAGCGCAGCCGGTCAGGTTTGCTAACGGCGTCTGTCTCAGGGCCTCCGGGCGGAGGAAGACTCCTGCAGCGATGAAGATCGGATCCGTCCCTCTGCACTCGGGTCAGGAACTAATCCCTTCAGCAGTTTTTGCTAACTGCGCTATAAGCTAATGTTTTCTACCAGTAGCTGGAGAAGCTAATTCTTCTTCTGCGTCCACAGAGTGTCCTCCAGCGGCGACGCCCACGTGTCCTTCGTCTCTCTGCTCCTCCTCTTCCTCCTCCTGGCTGCGTTTCTGCTGCTGCTAGCATGTTTGTGCTGGAAGGGCGTAGCGCACCGCCACAGAGCCGCGATGCCTTTTAGCTTCCACCTCATGCTGACGTACGTCAACGGACCTCCGCCCACGTGAGACGTCCTGCAGGGACAACAGCAGGACAGAAGCCGTCCAATCAGAGGGTGGAAGGTTTAAAGAGCTTCTTTCAAAGAAAACATTTACATCTCTGAAAAGAGCTGATCGACGTAAAAGTTTAATCATTGTAGCACAAATTAGCTATAGATTTATACAAATATCCAAGTGTAGATTAGCAAGTTAAGATAGTTTAATAGTTAACTTATAAACTCTTATTTTCTACTTTGACGTCATTAAATAAAGTTGTTGAGCATATAAAACCTTTGACCTGTCAGACTAATAAAATCTAAACTGGTGAGGAGAAAAAAATAAAAAGTTGCTTTAAAAAAAACAACTAAAAGTGTGAAACATCAGCTGTTTTTGTTTGAAATGTTGAATGGGATTGTTCCACAAAGTAGACGATAGATGTGGACTTTTTTCCCGATCATCTTTTTAATGTCTTTGTTCACTTTTGAAAATAAAATGTATTGAAAAATATTTGACTTTGTTTCTGTGACATGATCAATTGTTTCATGTGATGGAAAAATAATTTTTCTGAGTAAACTGAATTAAAAGCACATTTGAGACTTTAACCTGTATATCTACGCGCTGCGTCCGCCAGAGGGCGCCATAAACTGCGAGACTGGCCGCAAATCAGCCAATCACGTCAGCGCGGTCAGGTCACGTGACTTCCCAGTTCTGATTTTAAATTCTGAGAATAATCAGATTTAATCTGAGTTCTGTTTTAAATTTGAAGATCAAGTGTGTGTGTGTGTGTGTGTGTGTGTGTGTGTGTGTGTGTTTTAGTTACAGCAGGCTTGGTCACGTGGGGCCGAGCCACAGCGCTCAGTGACAGCGAACACGTTAATCAGAGATGAACCGTGAGTAAACACGCTGGCGGCGTGATGACACTTACAGTCAGCAGGAGGCGACGTCACAGATGTTGCTGATTAGCAGAGTAAACACTGAAAAACAAACATCAAAGCAACCATTCAACAAACAATGAAACAGGAGACAATAAAACTACTGAGCTACACACACACACACACACACACACAGGAAAAAACCTTTTTATGGGAACATTTCTAGGCTAATGATTGTTAGCCGGCCAGTTGCTTTTACCAGCATTAAAGTTCCTGGTACGTGTTAGCATCGATAACGTGCTAGCCTGCGCTACATGGAGGTCAAACAGATGAATTAATGAATGCTTTGATCCTTTTAATCAAAGCAAAGGCAGCTAGCCTGCAACATTAGCGCGGCGAAAGTGATGAAACGTTTATGTTCTGTTACAGATCATAGGAATTTCTGTGTGTGTGTGTGTGTGTGTGTGTGTGAGAAAGAGACGGCAATTTGAGTGGGTCATTAGTTATGGCGGTCAAGTGTCATTCCTGAAAACACACACACACACACACACACACACACACACACAGAGTTTTTGTCCGTAGATTAATGTGATTAAATCTTAATCAGATTTATTTGGGGTGACATCAGTTTTTCTGCTAGCGTCCATCTTCAGTCTCAACGGTCGGTTCTGAAAGTCCTGAGAACGAAAACTGAGCCGAAGTCGGAGAATGACATCACTTCCTGTTTGATGGAACTACAACGCTTACCTATTTGGGAGGTAACGGGCATTTCCATGACAACAGCGGGGTTGAAATTCCATCGGATTCCAGAGTTAACGTGAAACGATTCACCCGCTAACCGGATTACAGGCCGGATTTTTCCCGTCTGGCCGACAATCACACCGATTCAGACGTCCGTGGCTCCTCCCCCTCGTCCAGCCACTGCTGGTCCTGGAGAGACAGGCTGAACAGCACACACACACACAC
>BJFM01002667.1:20178-31460 GCA_016586285.1 Arothron firmamentum
GCGTATATATTCCAAAGCATAACGAGGAGAAAAGCTGTTTTATTCATGGTCAAGCATGATTGCACAGTGTGAAAATGTATGATTGTGACTTTATAGTCAACTCTACATACTTCTTTTTTTTTTTTTAAATCTCTTCCTGTATGCGAGCAGCAGCTCTACTCGGTGTGTAAGAACATGCAGACGCGCGTGGTGGAGCTTATACCACAGCTGGAGGATGAAGGCTTTATCGAGGAGCTACTAATGGTCAACGATGACCTTAACAACGCCTTCATCCGCTACGAGAGGTCTGTTGTAGCCTTTATTCAAGGATTCAAGGAACTTTATTGTCATACTAGCACACATTTTTTTTATGCAAAAGATGGTAGGAAACCTGTGTTTAGGTCCCAGTTTAACTAATTTAAAGGGCTTGTAAGAAAACTAAAGAAAGCCAATGAGAAATGATGATGATGATGTGAATTTGGAGTTAAAAATTGCTTTTCAGAGTTTGTTGTTTGTTCTATTGAATACTGACTGTTGTTCTCACATTTTAGGTTTGACAGATTGAACAAAGCACAAACGCCAAATATTCAACAGGTAACAAACACCTCAGCAACTCCTACACAACGTGTGTGTGTGTGCGTGTGTGCATGTTTGTGTGTGAATGCTGTTTTTTTTTTTTATAATGACATGCAAAATATAATTTCACTGTAGCAGGACTCGACCACAGACCCGACCCTCATCGGCCTCAGTCCTGAGCCTTCGACGCTCACCCAGCCCGCCGTCATCGCGGCAACCATCCATCCAGCAGTCAGCGCCACAAGAGAGAGCCCGTGGCAGCCAACGAAACCAAGTACACTTGCACCTCAAAACCCAAACACCATCAGAGTTTGCATGCTTTTTAAAAAATTACAAATAGCATGACAATGGTGGGATGGAGGCTATAAAAGTCACATTTAACCAGGTTTTTACAGGTACAGGTAATAAATGTGCTTCAGGTTTTATTGCTTCCTTGCAATGTGATGATGGACAACAGATGTTAAAACTCAGTTTTCATTTAGTTGGGGGTAATTAGTGTGTGATGTGAACCTGCTTTGCAGAAAAGGAGGAAGAGTTTGACATGTTTGCTCAGACAAGAGGCAGCTCACTGGCTGAGCAGAGGAAGAGGTAAGCTTCAGGCATGACCTGCCGGCGCGCTCGCTGCACGGGGCACATGTCTGCGATTGTTGCTGAGAGCGTTGCTGACGTTCTTCTTCAAAAACCCTACATGTTTAATGGAAGTGTAAATCCTGTAGCATACCTGCCACCTATATCATTTTATTGTTCCGTGCTGCAACCTCTCGTCAGTGTCAGGTATGAGGACCCGGGAGCTGTGGAGGGCCTGGCAGGAGCTCTGGATACAAGGTTGCAGGTCACTGGAGGGGTGTGTAGCTTGTCATCAGAAAGATTTCCTGTATAACCGTAAAACACTACTAATGCAATGTATAGCTTATAATTGGTGTCACCTGACTTCTGTACGTTCCTTCTCAGGTGGCACCAGCAAACAACTCTGTGCAGAATGACGTTGATAGATGGCTGTCATGTGACACGGTGAGGGAAAGCTTTCTTTTTTTTAATGTGCGTTCTGCAACGACAGAAGGACAATGTTTAGTAAACCATGTCTTTACTATGTCCTGAAATACAGGAAGAGCAGCCTTCAGTTTGTGATGGAGTATCCAGTGAAGGTGAACTCTTTTAAAATATATATATATATAAAAATATGTGGTTAATTAGTCTACACTCAAACCTGAAGGGGCTGTAACTATAACTGCCCTGCTTTTTTAGATTTTGATAAGTTTTTGGACGCTCGGGCCAAGTCGGCAGATCACAATAGCGGGGCGGCTCAGAATACACCGCTCTCCACTTCCAGGCCAACCCCATCATCTGCCCCGCAACAGGATGCATCACATGACCATCTTTTTTCTCTTTGAGGACAAAGTCAATGAATGTAAATGTCACTATACTGTAGAAACATTTACTTTTAGAGACACTTGCAATGTCTATACTAAGTCAGATTTTCTTTACACACACACACACACACACACACACACACAAACACACGCACAAAATGGTGAACCACTCTCTAATCAATCTATTTCAAGACCTCTTGTGTCCTGTGTAATTTGAAGTCACTTTATCTCAGTGTATGTATAAACGGCATGATTGTAATGTTCAAAGCAAAAAGTTCTTAAGTAAAATGTTTACAGTTAGGTTAAATACAGTTACGTACTGTATGATGAAATATACCCATACATACACCCTCTATTATTTCCTGCCACAGAGTTGATGAAATGCTCTTTTCCTCAAAAAACACATTGCGTCAGTCCATTTCAGACATATCTTCTACCTTATTTTTGTCTGCCATTTCTGGAATTTACCCTCATGTTATGTTCTTATTGTAGTTTTGTTTGAGGATGCTCTCTGTAATTGCTGGTGCATCTCATGTGAGTTTTCCCCTGTTGTGCATTTTTGCTTGAGTGGCCACGTCTGCTTGCGTCATACACCTGTGAAATCTGTCGAAATGCTGTAATGGACAAACTGAACCGGAGCTCTTCAGACGTGTCTTTGAATGTTTGCATTAAAGTTAGCCAAAACATCAAAACCTTGAAAAAGAAGTGGGAACTCGGGTGTCTTCTTGCCATTCTCAAAAATATGCCCGCTGTTTGTGCGATAACACACTAATTTCTCACCTGGTATTGACTGGAGAGTTCAAGGATGTCTGGTCTTGGGTACACATGGTCCCTTAAGAACACGGCAGGGAACTCAGAACTGAAGAGGGGAGTACAAAGGCAAGAAGAGGAACCTCTCATCTGTCTATGGTGCCATACTGACACACCAAACCATGCCGCGGCACTTCATCTGTGCGCTCTGGATGTCAGCGTCCGTCCTGTGTGGATGTGCAGCTTTTCTTTTCAACGGTTCAGCTCAGCATCGGACTCTGAATCTAACTGATGCTGAAGAAAGGGAGATTGTCTGGGAGTCACCGTTTCTTCAGCTAAGAGCTAGTCTCCCATCTTACTTACAACCAATCCGGCCATACACCCTGCTGACCAACGTCGAGGACTACCATTACCTGCCCAAACCCGCACACCGACGAGCCCCCCGCCTCCTGCGCCTCTTGGGATCATCGTTTGACCCGTTTTGGATGTCTATAGAGAAGCCATCTGAAGCATCTGGGAGTCACATTGCCGACCATGTTCCACTGCGCGGAGACAAAAGACTTAAAAAGGCAGCAGCACTCGGGCAGCAGAGGTTGGAGAAGGAAGCTGCAGCCCTGGACCTCGGCTCTCTCCCTCCACAGGTTGCCAGTTCAGTCAGAGTCTGGTTAGTGCATTCGTCTACTTGTAGATTAAGGCACCGCTGGGTTGATCTGGGTCCTGCGTTCTGGCCGCCCTGGCTGCGACAGACTGATTGTGAAAGGTCGGATGAAGGGCAAAGTTGCTCCTTTCCTGGTGGGATGGAGTGCATGCGTGCTCAGACAACTTACATTAAGATTCTGGCTTGGCACTGTTTGGAAAGCAGAGAAGTAGGAGATGGGACAGGAAATAAATCTGGGACTGAAACAGAGATGGGTGAATTCATGAAAAAGTGCATGTGGAGACAAGTGCGTTATCCTGTAGTCACAGCATGTACGTGTTCTTGTAAATGAATAAAGACATTTCAGTTCTCATCTTGTGTAATGAAATTACGGTTGATCTTAAGTGATTTGAATCTTTTCCCACCAAATGCCATGTGTATTAATTGTTATACCCTGATTTCTCTTTATAAAAGGTTCCTTATGTCAGCTTTTAGATATTGTACCACTAATTCATAGTTTTAAACCTCAGGAATAAAAATTGAGCGTTTATGTTACAGCTTTGCATTTTCATCCAAATAAAATTTGGCTGTTAATTTCACACGTCCCAGGTTTAAGTAAACATTTTCATAATTATAAATTCATTTAGTTCTTCTTGTTTAATCAATATTATTATTATTGTTAGAATCAAATTATTAATTTATGTACTCATTTTTTTCACAATTAACAAATAAAATTGAACAATTCATAGTTCATAAAAAAAGGTGGATGGATCAAAAACAAATCGTACAGTTAAAAAACAACTTTAAATTTTCCGATGTTTTTAAAAGCACCACTGTAGGCCCCTCCCACCTGAGGATACGCAGACAAGATGGCAGCTTTATTGGAAGACGAATTTGAAGACGCGCCTGATGTAGAACCATTAGAACCAACGCTAAAGAATATCATCGAGCAGAAATCTTTGAAATGGATATTCGTAGGTGGAAAGGGCGGCGTAGGTAAAACCACATGCAGGTGAGTCGATGGCATGTGCTCATCAGCCTAGAGCTAGTTGGCATGAGTTGCTAGCGGACTCAGCTAGCGTATTTTAGTCACCGTTCATTTGTTGACGTGGGTTGTTCACTGGCATTAAAGGTGTTTTCAACATGAGGAAAA
Source organism: Arothron firmamentum (assembly GCA_016586285.1). Classification (NCBI taxonomy): domain Eukaryota; kingdom Metazoa; phylum Chordata; class Actinopteri; order Tetraodontiformes; family Tetraodontidae; genus Arothron; species Arothron firmamentum. Next base: position 24,644 of record BJFM01002667.1, read on the forward strand.
TAAAAAAAAAGTCGTGCTGCCATTTCATGTATCATTGCAGTCGGATTAATAAAGTTATCAGCAAACCAGAGTAGTCCTTTGAGTGATATTTGGCACCGTCATTAGCTAGCGTTAGCCACCGGACACAATCACTTTTGACAACTACGGGTGATACTGACAACCTTTATTTTTCTTTTTCTACAGGAGGTCCTTCATTGTATATTTCTTAGGGAGATAATTAATTGCCTTGTAACTAATTATTGTTCAAGAAGACTGTCTTGACCCTACTATCTTAGCTAGCTCTCGCTGCCAGATGTGCATTCAAAATTAGCCGTTTGAAATTTGTTATAGTTACTGCTCAGGTATTGGTCAGAATTTAATGTCTGCTCATGCCATAATCCGTAATTATCAAAGCTCTTACTGTGCATCATCTGCAACACTAACGTGCTCTTTATCGTTTGTGTAGCTGCAGTTTGGCTGTACAGCTTGCTGCCGTCAGAGAGAGCGTCCTCATCATCTCCACTGATCCTGCTCATAACATCTCTGATGCTTTTGACCAGAAGTTTTCCAAGGTCCCCACCAAGGTTAAGGGCTATGACAACCTCTTTGCAATGGTAGGTGGCACTCCGCTAAAGTAGTTAAATACAAATGTCATGGCCTTTCCAAATGGGGAAAAAATGCCTGTTGAACTGGGGAAAATAGTTTCCATTCTTCTCTAAAAAATCCATTTTCCATGTAAAAACTAAAATCATTAATCAGTGTCTCGCTCAACCATTCAACCAAGATACATAATGATAGAAAGTCTTCTCTTTTTGTGTAAATGCTACATCACATGGTTATTTCTCTGTTTGGGTGCAGGAGATTGATCCAAGTCTTGGTGTGGCAGAGCTCCCCGATGAATTTTTTGAGGAGGACAACATGCTCAGTATGGGGAAGAAGATGATGCAGGAGGCCATGAGTGCCTTCCCTGGCATTGATGAGGCCATGAGCTATGCCGAGGTCATGAGGTAAGATATAGTCCCGTGTAGAACAGATCCTACATCAGATGACGAGTGGAAATCATTCCCACTGCAGATCTGCACTGTTTTCTACTTCCACCTCAGGTTAGTAAAAGGAATGAACTTCTCCGTGGTGGTCTTCGACACCGCTCCCACCGGTCACACACTGCGGCTGCTTAACTTCCCTACCATTGTGGAGCGTGGCCTAGGTCGTCTGATGCAGATAAAGAATCAGATCAGCCCATTTATTTCTCAGGTGAGGATGGAGAATCACATCCAACCACTCCTGATCCAAATCAATCTAAATTCTCTCTTTTTCTTTGCCGTAGATGTGTAACATGCTCGGTCTGGGAGACATGAACGCAGACCAACTGGCCTCTAAGCTGGAGGAGACGCTGCCGGTCATCCGCTCAGTCAGTGAGCAGTTCAAAGACCCTGTAAGTGACTCCAGTTCCGTCGGAACACAAAGCTAGTGCTCCGCGCTCGGAAGCGTGTATGCGTCCATGTTATCTTAGCGTTTCTTTTGGGCAATAGCAGCCTGTCACGCTTCACTTGGTAATCACACAGACGTGCTCCTTCTCTCTTGTGTCTCACTGTCATTTATAAGCGTTGAGCCTGGAGGGGCTGTGATTGGGATGATCACATGAAACACACAGAAGAATAAATAGCTTTATCTCGATGTGGTGCGTGACTCAGTTGGCATTTAGCAAGTCATTTTCGTCCAAACCTTGACTGTGTGTCAACTTAAGTCACTTTTTTTTTTTGAAATATCTGTTTTGTAAACATCACTTTGCAGATTTTGTTTATACCTAATCGCTTTTTTCTAACTGAGGTTGTGAAATTGATTTGATTTTCTCCGCATCGATCAGGAGCAGACCACCTTCATATGTGTGTGCATCGCCGAATTCCTGTCGCTGTACGAGACAGAGCGGCTGATCCAGGAGCTCGCCAAGTGTCATATCGACACGCACAACATCATCGTCAACCAACTGGTCTTCCCTGATTCAGACAGGCCGTGTAAAATGTGTGAAGCCCGCCACAAAATTCAGTCCAAGTATTTGGACCAGGTATGCTTTTTGTGAGCTTTATTCTTCAGGTACATTATTTCCACTGTCCGCTCAAATGGGTTTGTCCTCCCGCTACAGATGGAAGACCTTTACGAAGACTTCCACATAGTCAAACTACCATTATTGCCTCACGAAGTCCGAGGGGCCGACAAGGTCAACGCCTTCTCCAAACAGCTCCTGGATCCCTACAAGCCACCAAATAAGTGATCCCCCTCCCTGCGGTACAGCTCTTCTGCTTTGTCGAGACAACCCACCTGTGCAGTCTGCAGCCGCCTCCTCGCTCCTCCTGCCAAACATCTGACCCTCCAGCCACAGACTCAACTTCATCCACTCGGTTAGCAGTCCATCATCCCACCCAGAGCAGAAGCAAGAGCTGTCTTTATGAAAGGGGGACCTCTTTAAACACACACACACACACACACACACACACACACAGACACACACACACACAGACACACACACTTAACTTGTCAGCTGTCTTTAAGAGCTCCTTTTTCCCATATTGGTGCTGTCTCAAGCCCGCTCCGCCATCTAATCCTCAAAAAACATTCAACTTTTTCTGCACAAACATCCATTTCTCCATCCTTCAGTACCAAACTTCTTTCATGAAAACAGTGTTTTGTTTCATGAAAACATGATGCTGAAAACAGCTTTCAGGTACATGTATGGTTTGTTCATGTATCTCTCTCCTCTTCTCACTAAAACAGTAGCCACCATTATCACATTTCAGGAAGTTTTTCCAGGGTACGGATACCTTACAAAGCCAGCCTGATCTGTGGTCTTGAGCACATCCAACCAAGACCATCTATGTTATGGTTGCAAACAATGGTGGAGCAGTCGCTAATGTGCATCCTTCACCAACCTAACGCCTCAATATTTGAGGCCTTGCAGTGGTCTGAAAGCAGGTTTTAACTGATGCAGTTTCTCACACGCGTAATGCTTCTATAAGTCTTCATCATCAAACTTTATCCCATCCTGCTTTACTGGTTGAATGCCTTATTTAGCATATTGGTATGTAAAATTGAATGTTAATTACTTGCTGAATTAATGGATTTGGTGAAGTAGAATCAAAACCTCATTTTGTGCTTGACTGCTCCTTGGATTGCTCCCAGCATAATGTTTTATTGCATCGCTCCAAAAAGCATTATCAGCCCTCTTTCTGGATGCTTTGTGTTTGTAATACTCTGTTTTCTATAGACTTTATCTTATGTTGCAAGTGTTGATTAAACTTGCCTCCAATATGGTCCTTCTGAGTTATTAGTCTTTTATCTGTTGGTCTGATTTTCTTCTCTTTTTTTTGGATGACCCCAAATGTAAATGTTTTTGTTTGTGTATGTATATACAACATTTACACACGTAGTTGTCAATGATTACAATAGATTTTCAATTTAATTTTCAATGATTTTCAATTTAATTTCAATGATTGATTTTAGATAAAATAATAGAATCTCGCCGGATTCCTGGCTTTAGTGTTGCTACAGGAATTAAGCTGTACTGGACAATCTAACCTCTTGTTACTTAAAATAAATGATTCATTTTTAGAATTTTTAAAAATATATATATACTTTTGAGCTGAACTAAATTTATACATTCCAGCAGTGTATCGTAACCAGTTCATTAGTCTGCTGTTGACTCCAACTGGGACGTTGCATCATCAATAAATGGGATTATGTCACCCCCACTTGGTTACTTTCTTCTCGTCCAGATGAGACAAAACGCATCATTTGCTGCGTTATGAGTTATAACTGAGAGACATTTGATTGACTAAAACGCAACAAGTGCAACAATTAAAATCCCCCAACGAAGGAAGTTGGTTGTTGTTTTCCTCTCACTTTACACGAGAGTTCGCCACGGGCCGTTTGCTGCCGTTTCATAATTCCCCGCTGGACGGGACGGTCCTGTGCGCTCCCCGTGCCCCGGCCGGCGCTGCGGCCTGTCGCTTGTTGTCCATCACGGAGCCGCGCTCTCTCGGTCAGGGGCCGCGCTAACGAGCTCCTCCTCCTCCTCGTTTTGGGGATTTACCCCGGGGCGCACTGACCACTGGACGCACGGCGGAGGCTCCGAGGATTACTGCCATGCATCTGAGCGAGCCTGGAGTGGACCAAGCTGACGCCGGGGGGTGTCGGGCTCCTGAAGAAGCACAAGTGGCAAAGGCACAGAGAAGAGCCGAGTGTCGGGTGGAAATATGAACTCCGTTGTCGAGCGGTGCCAATTACGCACGGGGATGCTCTGAGCAAGCGGGACTAAACGCCGGAAAGGTGAGGAGATGGTACCTTTAGTTTGGGTAGTTTTCTCTGAATTATTACACATTCAAGACAAGCGAAAACTTTATTTTTTAAACGACTGGAGGTCACAACATGTTTGCGTCTTCAGTTTCTTTGAGGAATCCCCGTCCGGCCGCCACCAATGACCGTCACTTACACCGCCAGAGTCGCAAACGCTCGTTTCTGCAGCTTTTCCAAGTTGCTCTTGGCCTGGAAGGGCAGCATTTACAGGTTGCTCTATAAAGAGTTCCTGGCTTTCTTCGCCTTGTACGCGGCCATCAGCTTCACCTACAGGTAATAACGGAGCAAACGGACAGCAACTCTGGTGGGCTCATTGTTTATTTCCTAAAATCTGCACTTAACGCTTCATAGATTTTTCCTGGATGATGACCAGAAGAGGTATTTTGAGAAGCTGGCTATTTATTGCAACCATTATTCCAGTCTCATCCCAATGTCCTTCGTGCTGGGTAAGTCTATCCGTGTGTCTTCCTTGTGAAACCTTCAGATGTTGGCCTCAGGAATTGTCTCCGATATGTTAACAACATTTAGTGGAAAGAGGAAACGTTCTGATGCATCTGTTCCTGCTCCTACTATCAGATCAGCCGTGGGTAGAACACTTCAGTGAATTACCGTGAGCCTGCGCCTTCTTCCAGGTTTCTACGTGACCCTGGTGGTGAACCGGTGGTGGAGCCAGTACACCAGCATCCCGCTGCCCGACAGGCTCATGTGCGTCCTGTCAGGGGGCCTCCAGGGGAGCGACGAGCGAGGCCGCCTGCTCAGGCGCACCATGATGCGCTACGCCAGCCTGTCGGCCCTGCTCATCCTCCGCTCCGTCAGCACGGCCGTGTTCAAGCGGTTCCCCACCGTGGACCACGTGGTGGAAGCCGGTGAGTAGACACTGATCCTTCCTCGGAGTGAGCTGTGGATCACGTGACATCACAAGTGCGTGAGCGTTCTCTAAGGCAGCGTGAGCAGAAACAGGACAGGCACATCCTGAAATTCTCTGGTGATAAGGTTAATCTAGCGCTCGTTACAAGATCGTGATGTGACTGCTGAAACAGTCCCACAGTTTTCTGCATGGACTGTTTGCCACCTCTGATTCACTCTGACACACAGAGCAGAAAACAACAGACATCAGCACAAGCCCTTGGTTCTTATTCTGTGCCTAATGACCCTCATCCACTCACGAGTGCTACATTTCGTCAAAGCAGTGTGGTTGGTTGTGTAGGATTCATGTCCCGAGAGGAACGGAAGAAGTTTGAGGGCCTCCACTCGCCCTACAACAAGTACTGGATCCCCTGTGTTTGGTTCTCCAACCTGGCAGCCGTGGCCCGCTGCGAAGGCAGGATCAAAGACGATCACACCCTCAAACTCCTGCTGGAGGTTTGCACACACACACACACACACACACACACACACACACACACACACACACACACACGATGATCTGCATAGCCACTTGTAAAGGATTGTTTGGTTTTAAAATGTAAGTTATACAATAGCGCCAATGAATGCTGGAAACTTTGACATCAAAACCAGTTTTGACCTCACTGAGTTGGCGATAAAGCAGCGTCAACTCACCCTGACTGCCCGACTATGTGCCAAACAGGAGCTGAATGCGTTCAGAGGGAAGTGCAGCATGCTGTTCCATTATGACATGATCAGTGTTCCCCTGGTCTACACTCAGGTAAGACTTCCACCACTGCGGGCATCGATTTGAGACTTTATGAACATCATGATTTAAATCAAATTTGGGTTCATTTATGAGACCAGTGCATTAAGCTGATACAGTTTTCATGCAACTGGGTTATTTCTGTCCTCACTTTCAGGCTTGATCAGTATTAAAAGTTGAATGTTAACCAACAGCCCGTCATTAACTCAGCAGATAACCGCAGGAGAGAGAGAGTAGGCTTAGACCAACTGCAGTACCTCACTCTCTCCAATAGGTGGTGACATTGGCGGTCTACAGTTTCTTCCTGGTCTGTCTCATTGGCCGTCAGTTTCTGGACCCCACGCAAGGTTACCCGGGTCACGACCTTGACCTCTACGTGCCCATTTTCACTCTACTGCAGTTCTTCTTTTATGCTGGGTGGCTTAAGGTCAGAAGTGTGCTCACATGACCCCTTTGTAACCCAGCACTGAGCGCTGTGAATCTTCATTTTGCGTTTTTGTCCTGAAGGTGGCCGAACAGCTGATAAACCCTTTTGGAGAGGATGATGATGACTTTGAGACCAACTGGCTGATAGACAGAAATTTCCAGGTCTTCGTCACATCTTCTTTAAAGTCAATGTTAATGTTACTAGCATGAAGCTGACCGGTAAGTGTGCCTGCAGGTGTCCATGATGGCGGTGGATGAGATGTATGGAGATCTACCGATGATGGAACGAGATCGCTACTGGAATGATTCCAACCCCAGACCCCCATACACGGCCGCCACGCTCTTCGACTTGCGCAAACCTTCTTTCCAGGGGTCAACGTTCGACATGGCGTGAGTGTTGGTGACTGGGAT
>BJFM01002667.1:50743-83824 GCA_016586285.1 Arothron firmamentum
CCCCCCCTTTGCTCTCATGGGAAACGCAAGGGGAGGCCCGGCTCTTAACGTTATATCACTGGAGGCAGGCTGTGACTAAGATTTTAGTTTTAATCTTGGTAGTGTCAGAGGATCATTGTAGTCTTTGTAGTCACTGAATTGCCTTCAAGATAGCTTCTGTGTGTAAAATGAACAACAACAACAACAAAAAAACTTCAGCTCAGCTTCAGAAAGCTTCGATGCCAGTTCCTCTCCTCGGTAACGGTCTCCGCTGTGACAGGGGTCGCAAAACAGCTTTCCAAGATGCGCGGTGGTAAATCTAGCCACGCTGAGGCTTCCCAAGAAGAGGAAGAACTAATTATATACGCTGAAGTCGACGAAGCAGAACTGAGAGGTGATGGTTCTACTGCTTTGACGATGCCTTGGCCCCCCGTCTCGTTTCAGAAAAACCTCAGCCAGGAGGCTGAACTATTTTAGTCGAGATGTGTTCCGATAATTAGTTAATGTAGGTCGCAAACCCAAGCCGTACGGGTGTGATGTGTGGGGGGGAGAATGGGCTTTTCATGTGTAAAACCCGGGCATCCCACATCAAAAGACAGAGACACTGTGGACTCAACCAAAAAAGACACAAAAAATCAAAATGCCCTCATTTGCATGTGTGAGTGTACATGTATGTGTCATGTTATGGGGGAAGTGCCAAATGTCGTCATGAAATGCCATGCTGATTTTACATCTGAAAACGGCTCTTAGCATGTCTTTCCCCTTTGCTACACGCTGCCTGTGGCTGCCAGCGCGACACCCATACGTTTACGTTTAGGGCTCACGTACATGATGGGAATTGCAGTTTTAAAGGCTGCAGCTTGATGGTAATGAAGTTGCCTGGAAATTCTGTTGACATCATAAAGTCATCAGTTTAACTCTGCCTTACAGAGTTCACAGGCGACAAAAAAAAAAAAAATCACACATACCCACACACATCAGTCAAAAGAATAAAAACAACAGATGCGGCGACTGGAGGCAGCGCCAGGGTTCAAACGCGGAGACGGAGTCGGAGGGTCACACCGATACTACGTCTGGCCAGCTCGGCTGTTTCTGGCGTGTGAATGTGTTTCTGCGTGTTTCAGCCCAGCGTGGTGAACCACTTCTGGTAAAGCTAAACAGAAGTGGGCTTCGTCGGATGCTGCCTCTATATTGGTATCAAACAGCACTGAAGTCAAGTGAAACGTCTCTTGAGTGGTGAATTCAGACGAACATTTAAGGGGCTCGAATGACTAATAAGAGAATAAGTTAGTCTGTATTATGACTGTAACCCCTCTCAGAGAAGAGAATTTTATTATGAGGTGGATGTTCTCTGCCTTTGCTTAATATTATACAAGAGTAATATTTTCATTGAGCAGTGAAAAACGAATTAAATCAGCTTTTAGTGAAACTACACACATATTCAGATTGATTTTTCATAGTTTATTTGTGTGCATAGTAAGGAGAACTTTAGTGGACATTTAAATATTATATAAATCGACCAACGCTCCATATTCCTCCCTGAATGACTCCAAGGCAAGAGACGCTCTTCCCAACACCCTTCACATCGTAATTTCTGAGAAGTGGCAAAGGGCAGAAGTGCTGATGAGCCTCGGCTACAGCGAGAGCCTCGGTACGAACCCGTGTCACCCACACAGTTTCAGCCCAGCTCGCAACACTGCACAACCGCTCGACACCTTCCTGCATCAGAGCAAGTGACGCGGCGCTTTGCTAACACTCTCTGATTTAGGACTGATGTATGTATGGTTGTCGGGCAAACTGCACCCGGATCAGATGGAGAGAGAGAGAGAGAGAGAGAGAGAGAGAGATATGAAAAAAAAGGCCGATTCTTGGAAATCTTGGGTGTGTTATTTGGGTTTCAACCAGCAACTGCTAGTTTTTTTTTTTCTCTCTTTATTACTAACAGTCCGTGTTACAGTCTACTCGCCTAAGATAAACATAGCTACCATCTTTCATTTAAATGATCTGCTGGGAAATCGATTGAAGTGAGGCCCAGACCTCAAACCACAGCCTCTTGTCATTGAGAATAAACAAGCCAAGTCATTTAGCGCTACTGCAATTAATGTGTGAAAGAATGTGTGTTCCTCCCGCGTTTTTTACACCAAGGGTTAAGCGCTGACCGCGCTGATCTCAGGCTGAAGATGAGGTGTGGAGCAGAGGGAGAACACCACCTCTATGAAGCACAAACAAGAATTCAAGAGTCTCCTTCACGCTTGATGGATGCTGAATCACGGTGCTGCGCTGGTGCCTGTTTACTCATTTGAAAAGCCGGGTTGCGCTCAGGACCTCTCCTGTAACACGTCTGCGGCTGGACGCGTCCGCGGCCCCGTGCCCTCACCTGATTTATTTGACTCTGAGGCCGTTTGCTGATTCGGCACATCCGTTACAAACGGGTCCTGACTTCACGCTTTCGCAGCCCCGCCGTTGCCACAGGGGCACCGCAGCCAGCCCATAACCGCAACTTAATGAGGAATTGAAAACGTGGTGGAGCCAAATCCTCCACACCCTGGCCTTCTGCCACCTCACGTTCACTTCTCCTATTTTTCACAGAGGAGGAGAAAGAGGAAGTCGCTGCTGGTGTCGGACTGAACCGCCAGTGATCCTCAACAATTCCAGCCTCCGATGGCGCTGTTCATTATGTATTGTGGAGTTTGGACCTTGGCGATTCCGCAATGTTTCATTCAACTTGGGCTGCGTGTCTGGTAAATCCAGAACACACCTGTTTGGCTGCGTTTGCAGAAGAGGGCGGGCTCGTCTTACTCACATCCCTCTCTTAACTATGATATGGGTGTGTTAACCAGTCCCTGACCTGTCAAAGACCTCTGGGTGTCTGTGCGTGTTTGTGTGTGTGTTCGTGTGTGTTCCTGTACGTGCTACATAGTGAGTACCAAAATACTTGTTCTACTGGCAAAGTGAAGACATTTTTAGAATGTGAGGACATTTTGGCTGGTCCTCACAAGTTGGTTTTAAGGTTGGGGTTCGAATGGAGTTTAGGTTAGGGTCAGGGTCAGGAGGTTGGGCTGGGTAAGGCATTATGCCTGTGAATGTCCTCACAAAGATATGAGTACAAGGGTGTGTGTCCTCACATTTAGGTGAACTCAGGTAGTGGAATAACCAATCAGGAATGAGGAAGAAGAAATCATCCATATTAGTCCCGCTGCAGGGGATATACAGGGTTCATTGTCTTTGTGCGCTGCAGTACCCACGATCTGGGATCTAACCATAACCTTCGTAACCTTGGAGTGACCTCTGTCTGTAAAACTGAGCATACAACAGTACAACCACGAGTAGGTACAAAGAGAAAAGTCTTGCTCAGTCAGGCTCATCCCCCACTCCCAAATAGCGTGTTGTTGTCCCTCGCAATCAAAAATGGAAACAATGAGCTAGCGCAATTAAAAAAAACAAACGGGCGTGTACAATTAGATTAGACCTAATTAAACCCCCCTCTTCTTGTCGTTTGCCTTTTCTCCCCCTCTTTACAGACTGGCAGAATGATAGTGAGTTTAAGCATCAGTGTTGATGGAGGAGAAGCGGGACGGACAGCTCCATATGTGCTCCGTGAGCCTGGGGCTGCGGCCGGGTCTGACTGCCTTTTCCTGCCACACTCATTTGGCCCCGGCAATCATCTTGTCTTGTGCTAAAGGTCTCTTGTTGCTATGAGGCTCCTTGGTACTATCTGGAAGCTACAGATGAAAGAATATGCTGATTAAACATGCCTTCATTAAAGCGATTAGGAGAACAAGGCCGTTCAATTTCCCACAGGCAGCCAAATAACGAAGAGCTGGATCGAGATGAGGGGGAAAAGGCGTTTGGTGAGAGGATGGGCTTTCTGGAGGAGAGGACTTGCACGTTAGCGTTAATTTAAGAAACATATTAAGTCCTCTGACTAAACACAGCAAGAGTCGGGGCAAGCTGCTTTCTCCTCGGGGGGACAGCCACGCTTTCTGCCCTGACCGACACCCTTACCTGACTCACCGCACCTACAGGCCACTTCCAGGTCATCGAGCTTCCAGCACGGAAGACCTTGCCAAAGACGCAGGAGAGGCGTTAATTCCGGTTCATTTAACGCAGCCGGACGGCGTTTTATTGCCTGACTGATCTGCAGTGGCTTTGGTGTGAGAGATGGAGGGAGCGGGGGGGAGGACGGGAGGAGGCTCAAATGGTGACGAAAGTCAAATGAACATCGGCGTCTTTCAGGCAATCCTCAAATTTGTGATTTTCTGCCTGCAGTTTTGCATGTGAGCAACGTTAATTACAGAGACTGGTCAAAGAGGACACAACCAAACACGCCTCCGTGGAGAGTCATCGAGCTTAAATGCAGATTTGTGACGAAATGTGTGTAGCGGATGTTTTTATAAACCCATAACCTTTTCGCAGTTGGCTCTTCACTGGAAAATTTTGTAAATTAGCATCAGATTGTGGATAAATCAATACTGTAAGAACCCCTGGATAAATATGAACTCTGGCTCAATTAAAATAAAAACCTTTGTGCTGCAGTTAAAGTGAAGATTTCAGACTTGGCCGAGCATAAAGATAACAGAGGCATCTAAGCCAGTCTGCTGTGCTGTCAATGTTCACCATCCCTCCGTCTGTGCTCTGCGTGATGCCCTCAGTATATTCTGATCAGTTTTGACCACAGTGATAAATTAAGAGGCCATGAAGGAGAGAGAGAGAGAGAGAGAGAGAGAGAGAGAGAGAGAGAGAGAGAGAGAGTCTCCAGCTGGAGTTGCTGTTGGCTCCACTCTGCGTTCACGCTTCTTTCTTTTCATATTTCTGCTTCTGCTTTTGTCCTCTGCCATCCTATCTGTCACTCTGAATCACACCAGCACTCACAGAAACTGACAGAATCGCATGTATGAGGTGCCCGAGCCTCTCGGAATTTCAGTGCACAGCCCCATGTAATCAAGCGCATGTGAGCAAGAAAATCCTTTAGATTCCCACGGCCCATTAAAGCCGGCCTTACACCTATCGGCGTTTCACGCGATTTCAAAATCCCACACAAAATTCCAAAGTCGGAATTAAATTTTTCGCGATCCCCGTCGTCAGGTGTTTGGTGGCCGTGCAGCCCGATTTGAGCTCGTCTTTTCGGCATCGCGGCGTTACGACAATATCAACCATGTCTGATATTGTTGTGAGTCTTAAGTCTTGTCGCGTCAGAAACATGACGTCAACTTTACAGACAACCAATGGCTGCGCTCTCAGCACCAAACAGGAAGTGGCAGAACATGGCGGAGGTTTATGTGGACCATTCAAAATAAGAACAACTCGTTCAGCACGTCCTCTCAACCAGGGCCGTCTTCACATTCTCCGCTGTTTTCTCTTCTTTTTGGACTTTTTTAAACAAATACCTGCGCACACTATGGATGCTACTGCCAAAAGCCGCATCTCTTCCTCCTCCATTTTTCTCTGCTCAAAAGTGGTTGTTGGAAATTTCCAAGAAGTGCATGATGGGAAATAATCTCAAGAGAATCTAGTTGTAGTCTTGTAATCAGTGACCCCATTGCAGAGTTTTGATTGTGGCTAGTCTGTGACTAATAAGTCTTATCAAAGTCTTTAGATGTGAGGGTGTCAGATGAGTCTTTTTAGTTTTATCAAAGTTTTATCAAAGTATTCTAAAGTATGAGAGGCCGAATAAGGTTCTCAAATGAGAAAGTCACATATGAAGGTTTCGTTGGGGAGTTTCTGCCACATGTCAACGCCACCACAATGGCCCGAAGAGGTGATCTTGTGTCACCGTCTCTTAGGATTGATGTCAGAAGCATGATAAAGATAAAACCAAAGGGATAAAAAGTAAATTTCTCTGTACTAATGATATGATCTGTTTGAGTCTTCTATGGTTTATCTAATCTTGTGCAAATATTTATCAGAATCTCACCGCTTTCAGCGCTTACGGTTGTGTAACTTCACAAAGCGGTGGCCAAAGTAACCTTCAGTTCAGGGGAAGAGGACGTTCTGAAACTGGAACTGCCTCGATGCTTGTTCCCCTGAAACTTCTGTTTCTGGTTCCCCTTCAGTTTCTTGCCCCCCCACCATCAGGAGAGCTGACCAGGAGAAGCTCTGGCTGCACCGACCACCACATGACCGTTGACCAACGTGCAACGTCAACGACCTCCAACACGTCATTTCATATTCAGCGTAAAATGGAATGAATGACCGCAAAGTCTCACGTAAAACACTAATTTCAGGGTGAAAAATATTCACACCAAGTGCAGTTTACTGCTAATAATGGGTGTTGAGCAATCAGGAAAAATAACCCCGATGACCTCACAGTGAGATCATCAGGCTTTTTTCAGCGCTAGCTTCAGCGTGAAATTATTTTGAGAAGCTTTTACACAACAACTAATGCAGAATTTAACAAAAGTGTCAGTTTTGTAATTCCTTTTAAACCAATTTCTCATGTAAAGGACAGATTAATTAGTTTTATTGTAATTTGATACTGGGAGTGGCACTATGCTATCTGTGAATATGATTTTTTTTATGAGAACACAAAATGTGTCACTTTGAAATCATGCATTTATGCAGTTATATATGAAAAACCTGTTAAATATTTTGCTACCACGCATTAAAAAGACAGACAAAACATGGATAGGAAAGGACATTAGTATGATCTGGGTATTACCACATAAGGAGTGTTTTTTTTTTTTTTTTAAATCACAGGTGTTCTTTTTTTCACTATCTCACACCTCCAGGGCCCTGTTATCTGTTAAAACTTGACTTGAGGAATGTTTTAGGTTCAATACACTGGATTAAAAAAATGAAGTGAGAGAAGGAAAATAGTTCAATCAATAACTGCCTGCTCCAGTGCAGATTGGGAAAACTATTTTGTAATCTTGATAAATTATCAGCCATCTAGATCACATGTCTTGCTTTTCCAGACATCCATGTGCTTGGTTGATTTTTTTTTTTTTTTTTTTAAGGCATCACGCCCTAGAGTTTACACCATCTCCCCATCCTCTCCCTGCCTGCAGGCTGAAGGAGAGCAGAAGTGCACCTCCTCCGCCTCCCACATCCCGGAGAGCTGGAGGCGCGCCAGCATGGGATCGGCTTCCCGCTCCTGTCAGGGAGGAACTGGTGCGCCAGGATTTCCAAATATGGACTGGCCGAGTTCAGTTTGGACCGCACACTTCAGCTCCACATGATACTGCCGAGTGTATTAAACTCTTTCTGGTGGGTTGTGATTGGTTTTTTTGTTGTGTTTTGTTTTGTTTTTTATGCCGAAGAAGGTGGCAGTACGCTAAGAAGTGTACATGTATTTGATTTGAGATTTCCTCCCCCCGCATTCCCCCCCCCGGACGCTGAATACGTCTCGTCTTGTTTACAGGCCCTGTTCCTGGCAACAACGTCAGTCTGACATCCTGGAGGCGGAGCCTGCAGCGGAGGCAGCCAATGAGCGGCCTACTTGGAGCGCCTGATTATAAATAGACGCGAGCGTGACCGGTGCGAGTCACTATAGAGGAATCAGGAGAGGAGTTCACGTTAAATGCGGAAAAAGCAGTGTGGATTGAAAACCTCTGTATTAGTCACTGGACTCCGCTTTGAATCCAACTGAAGGCACAAATCGACCACTTGGTAGGCTACAGCACAGTTCCGCTATTTTGGAGTTTTTCTCTGTTTTGATAGATTTGATCTTCAGTTTATTAATTCAGCGGGACTTTGCGCTGAAGATCACTCGGGACACTGACGCCTTGGTGTTTAAGCAGCGCCTTTTGCAGCGTACACTTATATTCTGACTGTCTGATTTGAAATATGTCGACAATAATGGAACAACCTTTTTATGACGACTCGTTTCTTTCTGCTTATGGCCATCCAGGCGCAGCTCTGCCAGACTACAAACTGCTAAAGCAGAATATGAACTTGAACTTCACCGATTCATATCGGAACTCAAACTTCAAGTCGCAGCAACACCTTCGCTCCGACAGTGATTTCTATTCTGCGGGGACGGCGGACGTCGGTTCTCTGAAGCTCGCCTCTCCGGAACTGGAGCGACTGATCATCCAAAACAGCAACGGGGTCATCACTACGACGCCGACACCTGCCCATTACCTTTACAATCGGGGGATCACGGAGGAGCAGGAGGGATTCGCTGACGGCTTCGTCAAAGCATTGGACGACTTACACAAGATGAATCAGATGGCTCCTCCGAACGTGTCCATCGGCACCGGTGGCGTTCCCTGTCCGGCTCCAGCAACCGTGTACGGGTCATCAATGCAGCCAGAGCCCCTAGAGTACACCACCTTGAACAGCTGCACCACAAACTCCAGCCTGTCATCTGCAGCCAGTTACCCGTCCACCACTATCAGCTACCTGCCGCACCACCAGTATCACCAGCACTCCCAGGCCGTTGCGCACGGATCTCACCACTTCCAGCATTCCCTGGCAGGCGTGGGCATTCACGCACAGCGGTTCGGCGGATTGAAAGAGGAGCCCCAGACTGTCCCCGACATGCATAACAGCGACAGCGGCTCTCCGCCGATGTCCCCGCTCGACATGGAAGACCAGGAGCGCATCAAGGCTGAGCGCAAGCGGCTGAGGAACCGGATCGCCGCCTCAAAGTGTCGGAGACGCAAACTGGAGCGCATCTCTCGCCTGGAGGACAAGGTGAAAGTGTTGAAAACGGATAATGCAGGACTTTCAAACACGGCGTCCCTGCTCCGGGAGCAGGTGGCCCAACTCAAACAGAAAGTCATGACGCATGTGAGCAGCGGCTGCCAGCTCATGTTGGCGCCCAAAGTCAAGTCTTACTGAAGAAGCGCAGCACTTTGGACAGTACACTGGACAGTAAAAATGCACTGATGGGACAATGATCAGCCTGCACATTCGCATTCACATTCACAGAGCTGGACCAATGTGGTTTCTTTGAAAGACAAGAAACAGACAGAAGTCATAAAGACTAAAACACTTCGGGCATATTTGAACAAGTCTTTTAAAATTGTCGTCCTGGCTTTGCCTGTTTACAGTTCAATTTGTGCTTCGTTTTATGTAAGTTATTTGTGTTTGTCAGGTTGACCCTGGTGAGCCTGTTTTTTTTTGTTGGGTTTTTTTTGTTTGTTTGTTTGTTTTGTTGTTGTTTTTTTACCTGTCAAGTGAATATTTAAGTAAATGAAATCGTGAAAACAAAAACTGAATCGGGTTTTGTTCTTGGATGTCGCCTGGTGTATTAATAAACGTCATTAACGTAGTTTTAACCGCAGTGTCGTCGGCGTTGGTGGCGTCCCAGCGTAGGCTTCTTTAATTATTATTTCCGTATTGACGTACATACGTCAGTCCGTATATGGTCCGAGTCTGCTGGCAAACGTCACATGTTGAGAAGGTTTCCGGGAACTCCCTCCTACATTACCCGTCAGAGCAGCTGCGCGCTCCCGTTCACACCAGCGTGCGTCCGCCAGCACGGGTTTCATTTAAATGAGGGGAGTTTCCACCCCGGTAGTGCCTTGCTGCTTCCCAAAACAAGTCACGAGGACACCAAAGTAAGGAAATGTTTGAAAAAGTTCCACAAAACCACGCAGAACCAGACTTCCGGTCTCAACAGGCGAGAGTGTGAAAGAAGCTGCCGGAATGTAGGCGACGGTATGATACACCCAAGAGACGGAAACTTTAGAAGCCTGATCGGCACTTTGTTTTGATAAGATAAGAAGGCCGTTTGAGAAATCTTAAATGGAAAAAAAAAAGTTACTTTAAAAAAGTTACTTTAAAAACGTTTTTCACAAGTATTTATTAGTACCTCACAATCTGTTTTCAATCGAAATCCGATCTTTCCCAATCAAACGCGCAGATATTTGGCAATACCTCGCTGCTGAGATGACTCATCGTACAATCAGTCCAGTATTAACAAAGAGCAGATAATCTTGCGACATACTGAAATCTTCTGCCAGACAGCGCAATAAAACAAACTTGAGGCCAACACAAAATAAGCGAGCAGCGCCAGCTTGCTGGCCGACTGTAGGAAGGCCTCCAGCACCATCTAGTGGCCAATCGTGGGAGGTCTTTTACTACATGAAAAAGTTTGAAGAAAGAACAAAAACACGCCGTTCTTGGTCTTTTCACCCACTATTTAATAAACACGGTTGCAAAAACACGTAAAGACAGTGAGGAAAAAATATTTTCTCAAAAAGTTACAATGTTTTCAGTGCTTCAGAGACTATGAGGCTGCCCAACCAGATAAACGTACAGCAATTCGTAACAGGTTTTACCTAGAGAATACTGAAATTATGGGGTTTAATGAGTTTGATTGGACGATACTGCTTCACGTGGACACCTCTTATATGGAGGCAAGTGCTAGTCGGTAAAACTCCATGCTCTTCAGTTTTGCTTGGAGAAGAAAGTTTTGCTCTTCTCTACATCAGGGACGATAGTGTCGCTCCCAGGTTTCCAGCCAGCGGGACACACTGGGGGAGGGAAAAGAAATATATAGAAATAAATTGACAGATGCAAGTTTAAGTCCAAAATAAACCAGCTCTATGGCTGCAAGTAAACATATTAAAATGTGTATTTAAGCTGACAACACACGCCAAACAAGGTCAAAAAAGTTCAGTTTGGGCCAATTTGTGAAATCCATCTTTACACAAAATATTACGGTTTCAAAATTCATCACAATCACGTCACAGTCATGTTTTTTTTTTTTTTTTTAAATAAACCTTTGAATTTGTGAAGAGGAACCAAAACTGCACCCAAACCCATGTGAGATGATCTAATGAATTAAAATTAGATGTGCTTCGTGGGATTTCAATCACCTTCTCCATATTTGTCAGTGAACTGGAAGGCCTGGACCAAGCGCAGTGTTTCGTCTACAGAGCGGCCCACGGGCAAGTCATTGATGGTGATCTGCCTCAGGACGCCCTTGTCGTCGATCACAAACAGACCTCTGGCAGACAGATTCCAAGGTTACAACAACGCCAACAACTGTCAGGTGTCCTCAAGCCATCCAAAGCTCACATGCTGTAGTAGTAACAGCGACACTGACAAGCGCAGCCTGCCTCACCTGTATGCGATTCCGTCATCTTCTTTCAGCACACCGTAATCTTTGGAGATCGTCTTGGTGAGGTCGGCCACAAGGGGGATCTTCATTTCACCCAGACCTCCCTCTTTTCTTGGCGTATTAATCCTGTCAATCAAAATACGTTTTTCAAAGCATTTATTATTGCAAGCGCAAGAAGGGCAAAAATGAAGGCATACATTCTAGCATTTTAACAAATGTAATACTGATTTGCAAGTGAGATTTGACCTGACAGATCCAGGTCTGCAAGTTAAACTGAAAACCTGAAACAACATTGGGCACATGTGGTTAACCCCTATGGGCACTACATTGCAGTGTCAAATGCCTTTTCTCATGTTGTTCTAAAAAGTGCAGTTAAGTTGACAGGCCGTTACATCTTCTCTGAATATCAAGACTTCAAATTAATCAAGACTTTGCAGCAGAACCAGTAAAACGAGATAATCGTCATGGCGCGAAGGAGCATCATTCCTTCTCTTCCAGTCGTTTTAATTAACCACTAGAGAACAATATTTAAGTTGATTATTCTGGCAAAAATCAAGCTCTGCCATCATCTCTAATTTAAAACCTCAAAATAAATAAATAAATAAATAAATATTTTCATAGCTTACTCACATGTGATGGATGTTTTTTGTAAACTTTTTATAATCATAATTTAAATTAAAGTCAGGGGGACTTCCTTTCACTCTGCATTATTTCTCACCATGCCAAATGGGTGAAGTGGGAGTCTATGGAGCAGCCAATAACCTCGCAGTTGATTTTGCGGAAGTCCTCGACCCTGTCGCTGAAAGCCACGATCTCGGTGGGACACACAAATGTGAAGTCCAGTGGGTAGAAGAAGAAGACGACATACTTTCCTGAGCAAAATTATTGAAAGGAAATTAGGTTTGTTGTAATTTGTAGATGTAGATCTTAGATCTACTCTTCCACTTGAACATATGAGAGCACCTTTACCTTTATAGTCTGAGAGTTTGAGGTCCTTGAACTGTCCATCCACTACAGCTTTGGCAGTGAAGTCTGGTGCAGGCTGGCCAATCTTAGCATTTCCAGAAGACATGTTTGCAACTGACTGAGAGAGATAACAGTTAGTGGACTGACTGATAAGCACAGGCGGGCAGAGCTGGAGGCAGCACCTGGGATTCTTCTAGCGATAAATAAAATGTAGTCTAAGGACTGTCCGGGTCATGCAGCCTTAAAAACCTTCAAAAGCAGTTATTCAGCTAGCAAATTGAGAAGTCACATGAAAGTCATTCAACACGCAAGAACAAAAGCCTATTAAGACGCTTACATAACCATGAACACGGGGTGCTTGCGGGATGTTTTTCAGTGGGTGCGGGTTTTCGGTAGACAAAAAAAAAACTTTAATAATTGGAATTATTAAAATTTTGCATGGTCATTCGGAGACTGGTTAAGCAAACGATGTCGCGTTTCTCTGAACTATCAGCAAATAAAAACAGCTAGGTTCTCGTACCAAAGTCCAAAACATATCAAACAGCGAAAATGACAGTGGCAGCCTGTGATATAAGCTGCAACAAAGGGACAAAGAAACAGCCCGAAGCAGATCAAATACTTGAGACAGACACAGAATGCTTTGCTAGCTCATCATTAGCTTAATCTTTGGTGGTTTCCTTTTTTTGTTTGTTTGTTTCTGTACTTCTGCAACGCATACCACGAGCATAGCTTGACAGATATAAAATAGGCACACAGGGATAGTTTCACACTTACCTATCTTTATCTTTAACAGGCAAGTTGGTTGCTGGATGTGCGTAGTTGTCCTGCAGAGAGGTCGGCAGAGCAGCCGTTAGGAGCGGGGCTACGCGGTTAGAAAGAGGCGGGGCCAAAGAAGGCCTGCGGAAGTTACGGCTCCTTCCTTCAAAATAAAAGTAGAGAAACTAAGACTCGGTTTCTTTCAGTTTATTGTTTCTCTCACAGATCTTTGTTGTAGTGCTAATAATAATAATATAAGTGTTTGTTTGGTTGGCGTACAGATGTGTGATAAGGTGTCGCACAATAGAAACATTTGAAGTGTTAGCGCAGGGATTCTTAAAAGATATATGAAAGGAATATGAAAATAATTATATTTATTTCTGCAACACTCAGTAGAGCTATGCTGTACCATAAATCAAGTGTTTCATTGTATTTTTATCAAATAAATAACCAAATAAAGAAAAACATATATACATTTCAACACTTTAGAGATAGCATATTTCTTTTTTTTAAAAAAAGGGCATTTATTTCGAAATAATTATATGATATAATCATAATAATGTGTTTTGTGTGTAATTTTTTTTTATTAGTGGTCATGTAAAAAAATAAAAAAAAATAAACCGCTTTAAAACTTTATTTTGAAAAACAGGATGTGTCCATGTAGTTCTGAAGACTAGTACAGAAGCTGGAGTACTAAAGCAGTCTCTACAGACTTTAAGGTAAATCAACTTAATTTTCACCAATTAATATTGAATTAATATCAATCTCGGGCATTATGTGTGTGACGTATCACTTTTTGGTCAGGAAAAAGGCAGTTTGAGTTAGTGTGCAGGTAAACAAAGGATGCAAAGTGGATACCTCCTAATTTAGCTTAAATTAGGCAGATCTTTTAAACTGTCTTGACCAGCTGATGTTTTAGAGTATTGCATTAACTTTTTTGTCAAGAAAAGAGAAAAGATGCGAACGAGGAAAAAATAACAGTAAACACTAAGAACTCATTATTATCAAAGAATCCAAACCTATCAATTACGTAACTTAATCAGAAAAATGTGTTTTTTTATAAAGATTAAATACATGTTAATGTAAAGCTGCTGCAAAGTAAAGTTTTGTCACTTAATGAATTTTAAAAAGAAAAACCCCCGTCAAAGGTTTCTAGACACGGGCGCCGCCATCTTTGGCTGCTCTATCCTGTTACGTCACAGAGCGGTTGTCTTAAATAGAAATAACTTTGACTAATGTAAAAAAAATAATTTTAATACCTTCTTAAGGGCCTTGGTAATATTGTTTCTGTATTTCAAAACGGCCGTCACATGTAAAAACAGAAAACAGTCCACTTTCATACGCTTTAAAAATGTATTATTTCCTAACTGTAATAAACCAGTACTACCGGCAGGTGGTGCTCATGGGCGCAGATTTGTAAAATGAGATACAAAAGAACATGAGGACGTTACGGGGAAAATATCAGGAAAATATGCATGTAGCATTAAAGTATACACTCTTGTGCCTTTGAGCCAGGATGGCCTTAATTAAACTAAGTTTAGATTATTCTTTTTATGCATTTTTGATTTGATGTCATATTTTCATTTACTTTTCATGAGCTTATTGTTTTGGATTACAGGTATGTCTCTTCATGTTATTACGGTAATTCATTTTTTCTTTCTTCATTAGATCCAAAGGACCTCTACGTTCTTATTTCACTACACAAACCTACAAAACTACTTGTGGCCATGGATTCCCCAGGTAAGAGTCAAATGATCACACTACCATTATTGTGAAGGCCTGTAAATTGTGTTGTCTGTCTATATGAGAGGTGTTTTTTAAAAAGAAAAACATCTAATGTTTTTAGTATCTGTACACCTAGAATAAGATGTAACAATTAGTCATATTTTCAATGTAATTTTGAATATTGGGTTTTGACAGGATGGGATTTTGGAGTTTTTAAATTTTTTATATTAAGGAAAAACTGTTGGGTAACTGGTTATGGTTGTGTCTGTGACCTCTCATCTGAACTTCCTTGCAGCAGCTGCACAGCCCGTTAAGTGTGAGGTCTGTGGAACATACTTCGAGTCACGGCGAGGTCTCTCTAGCCACGCCCGTCTCCACTTGCGGCAGCTTGGTGTGGCGCTGTCAGAAAGCAGCGGCGCTCCCATCAGTCTCCTCTACCAGCTCGTGAGGGAGAGAGATGGCTGTCTCCCAGAATTTAAAGCAGATTCTTCAGCAGATGGGACGACGCTGCTTAGAAACGCAACCCAACAGGAGTCCAGGAAAATTTCAGAACCAGAGGATCCGACTCGGATCAGTCCAAAGACAAAGAGTTACACAGAATCTCCAACCAGACCAAAAGAATCCATTCACTCCCTCCTTCCCTCGTCGCCTTCTTGTTCTACGTTGGTTGAGTCTCGAGCAAGCGAGGGCAGCAGCTCATCTTGTGCCGAGAACCAACCTACAACCAAGCCGCTGTGGGCGCCGCTTGAAACGGATGCCCCCATCAGATTAGGTATGGCTGACTTCTGGATGTATCTGCACCGCATTTCTAATCCATGCTGAGCGTGTTGACTGAGCAGTATGCTGTACACGATCTTTGTTTTTGGTCTCTGGAATTAATTCAATGTAAATGTTTCCATCAGACACCAGTGAGGAAGTCCATGTGTGCCAGCTGTGTGGCTGCTGGTATGAGACACGTAAAGGGCTGTCTAGCCATGCTCGCGCCCATCTGCGTCATATTGGAATCCCAGAGAGGGAGGTTCAGGGCAGCCCTATTGACCTTCTGTACAGGATCATGGAGGAAGACGACCTCAAGCCCATCAGCAGCGATCAGGCAAAGGTTGCCGCCCTAAGAAGTCCATCTGGGTCATCTTCTAAACGCCCCTCAAGTCTTTCGTCCTCAACCGTATCTTCTCTCAGTAAGCGGCCTAAAACCTCAGCTGACTGCACCTGTATTCTGTGTGGAGAGGAGTTTGAGAGCCGTAAAGGGCTGGCCAGCCACTCGCGGTCTCACTTAAACCAGCTCGGAGTGGTGGACCTGCTGGGAAAATCCTCTCCGATCCAAACCATTCAGGAGCTTGTCAACAGTGGCATGTTAGGGAGCATACACCCCCCCAAACTGAACAGTGCCGCAGACTCACCTGCCGCGTCATCCTCTCCAGCATCAGGGACCTTTTCTCCAGGCTCATTGCAGACCTCATTTCCCTCAACAACCCTGTCCACCAGCCCTGGGAAATGTTCTTCCCAACCTTCTGTTACCAGGGCCCCAAAGGCTAAGAAGGGTTTTCGTCTAGCAGTGGACCCTCTTCACAAGAGGCCAAAGCTGGAGCCTGTCGAGATCGAGGTTTCTGGTCAAGCAAATGGATCCAACACTGACAGCAGCTCCTGCTTACAGAAGTCTCCAGCTGCTGCTTTGAAACCGCTCGATGCTGGTAAATCCACCAATCATTCCTCTAAATTAGTTAGAAAGAAATTGACAATCTGTTGTCAGCTCTAGTTTCCTTTTTTGCTTTGTGTGTGTGTGTGTGTGTGTGTGTGTGTGTTTTTGTGAGTGCTCTTGCTAAAATGTGAACGCAAACAGGTCTCAGTCATGTTCTGAACCGGATTAAATTTTCCCCAGATGTGCAGTCTCCTCCAACGGTCCTTTGCGATTACTGTGGCCAGCTGTTTGACACACGCAAAGCTCTGTCGTGCCACGCCCGTGCCCACCTGCGACATCTGGGCCTCGTCTGGTCCATCAGGACCTCGCCGATCGATCTGCTCAAAGAGGTCATGATCCACGGTGTGGAAAGCGTGAAAGAGTCTGCCGTCAGCGGGTCATCGGCTAAAGTTGCTCTAAGCCCTCCAGGCTCCAGGAAGTCCGTGGACAGCCTGCATTCAGGGGAACCAGACACCAAATCCTGCACCTCACCTCTAAACTATTCCCTAAAAGAGAAATCCCCATCTGTCAAGAGCGGAGCTCCACACCCCGGTGAGACAAATTCTAATGTCATTTTTTAGATGATTTTGGTTTGCTGCAGTTACTTACTCCAATAAAGGTCAACACATGCACTAGTAACTTTTGCCTTTAATCATTTCAACAAATGTGACAGTTATAATAAATTGTTTTTATAAAGCACGTACTAGGGTTCACCCAAGCAACAGTGACATGTAACGCACGGAAAGTAGAAGAACATTTAATTAGCAGTACAATTAAGTGATCTCAAAGAAGGTTGATAAGTGTGGAAAAGAAGTGAGGTCAGGTCCATGTGACTGCAAGTTAGTCTTCATCATCGTAAAGCTGCACACACGGACATGATGTGAGTGTTCTTCCAAATCTGACTAAAATGTGCTTAAAAAAATCCAATTTATGTGTCGTGAAAAGGAAAAAAGATGCTTCCAATGATGGCTTTTTGCAAAAGAATGAAGACCATCACTAGCTCATGAACCCCAGTGTCAAAGTAATTACTTGACCATAATTCTTTCTCAATCTCCCTTGTGTCAGATGCCTCTTGTGAGCTTTGCGGCTTTGACTTTGAAAACCGTAAAGCCCTGGCCAGTCACGCTCGGGCGCACCTCCGACAGCTGGGAATCATCGAGTGGAAGGCCGACGGAGCCACCTCGCCAATCGAGCTCCTCAGTGAGCTGATCAGAAAGGACCCGGTGAAAGTGGAAGCAATAACTCGGAGATACCGCATGGGCGACCTTTACATCAAGAAGGTGGGCCGTGCCCTGCATGTTTCCCTTTCAGAGCTGCATCGGTGAACTGTTAATGTTTGAAAATCGATAACGGCCTTTGCGATTGTTTTCTTCCAGTCTCACAGATCTGCTGCCTCGCCCTCGGTGAGCAGAGACCCCGACTTTGACAGCAGCCTGAAGCCTTCCACACAGCTCAGGGAGGACACGGGCGTGACGGCCAGCTCGTCCAGGCCGTCACAGGGCAACGCACGGTCCTCTGCAGCCCACAGTGACCCCGGGGTCCGTTCCCCAAGAGGTGAGAGGACTCCACCGGAACGCCATGTTTTTTGTCTTTTGATTTCCACTCGCATTGAGATTACATCACTGCCGTTTCCTAAGACTTTTTTCATTACAAAAACTGAAATAAATCATACTGGTTGGTTTACATGTACGAAGACATCAAGGTATTGAAGAGGAGTCTAGCTTTGTTAATCCGATTACTCGGATAATTAATCGGGTAACGGCATTTACATCACAAGGATATCAGCTTATGCTCTTTACATTGATCACTTAATTAATCAGATCACTCCAACGATTAAACGTTTTTGCAATCATGTCAACTGAATGCTGGTATAGCAGATCTAGAGCACGCAGCAATGTCAGATTGTGGGGGGGTAAACATCTAAAAGCTTTATAGGTTCTGGAATAACTCTGATACGTTCTGTGCTTTTCAGGAATCTACCCTCCAAAACACATAACCCCTGCTCGAGAAAGAAATCAGGACTCCAGCCGGCAGCCGTCGCGGTCAGGCAGCATCCCGGCCCTGTTGCCCAAGCCCCCTCTCACACCACTGGTCAAACTGGTGGGCAAAGTCTACTCCCTCAAGTGCAGGTCCGGCCGAAGCACTTTGCAACCTCTGTTGTATTATAACCTAATAATGAACACTAATGCTCAAACAAAGCACTCCTCCTCTCTTTGCTGCAGGTTCTGCGACGAGGTGTTTCACGGTCCTCTCTCTGTCCAAGCGCAGTGGATCGCACACCTGCAGAAACACATCCTGACACTGGGATACAAAGGCAAAGAGTCTCCCCCTGCTGCACCAGTGCCAGCCCCGGCACTCGTCCCACCGGTGGCCGTCTAACCCGGCAGGCGTCTCTGGTAGTGAAGGTGGCTGTCATTTTAAAACTGATGTGATTTCTGCTGGGGAGGAGCGGGGCCAGATGAGAGGTTCCCTCTTCGTGCAGCAGGGGGCGCCGGTGAGCTGGTTGCAAACAGCAGTGGAACATATTGTCGCCTCCTCCAGCCACTGATATGATCTAGGCTTTATCTGCATCCTTTTGATGAACAAAAAATGTACACATTGTATACAAAAAGTATTTAAATGCACCGTTACATTTATTTTTGTCCTACTTTGTAGACAGGCCACACGCCTTCTTTCTATCTGCTTTTTGTACATGAAATGGTGTTTTTACAGCTTTTTTTTTTTTTGAAGTTCTTTGTTTAGACTAACATGCCACAAATGCCTCCAAGATTGGCGAGGTATGTGAACCCACCAAGAGAAACTACACCAGTGACCATATTTGTCTTTTCACAATTCTACCTTGTAAATATCTTCTGTCTTTAATTTCTTTTCCTCTTCGTCGTCAGCGGACCGTTTATACTGACCAGGATGTCAGCACAAAAAGCTGTGATGTTCTAACATGTATGTCATTAACTTCTCTGTCTTGGGCATATTGTATTTTAAACTGAGTTGTCTGTTTTCAAGTCTTTGTTCTCTTCTCTACCTGTCTTGTTTTTTTAGAGTTGACACACAGTTCTGGTTCAGCGTCAAACTATCAACTACTGTCTTAATATCTGCGTTTGTAAAATACATGTATTTTTAGATTTTCATTTAGTGTCCTTTATTAATTGAGGTGATTTGAATGACCAGTACTGATAACAGATGTTCTGGTGAGTGAGAACTGGATTTCCAGGATTGAGAAACTCTGGATTTTGTCAGTTTGAAATGTTGCCGCACTGTTCTGTCCTGCCGACGGGCCTTCACACTTTTAGCACTTCATGATGTCACCTTACGTGCTTTTATTCCAACATGTCACCCACAGATTTTCCTGCGTGCCAAGTCTGTGCTCTTCTGTGGATTTTATTAAAACAGAAGTTAAAAAGAAAGCTGTTGTGCTTTGATTTGTCTTGCTTTTCTTGCGTGAAACCAGGTCGGTGTTTGTCCTGCAGCCCGTCTGCACTCTCACCGACCACCAGAATTTACAAGTTTGGCTTCAGAGTTGCTTCGCGCTGATCTAAAGCAGAGCCAAACAAAGATGGATTTCAGTATTCTTCCATCAGTGACCAGGTTCCTCCTGCACGTAGTAGCTTTAATTCTTTTTCCCCTGTTGGTAAATATCGACCCTCAGACTCTCTGGTATGTGTAATGTTAACAGTGTGGCTCTTCGTTTGATTACATGTACTTTCTGTTTAACCGCAACTGTTTTGGTCGTTAATCCCAACGCCGAGTGCGGTTCCTGCCGTTGAAAGCGTTTTGCATGTTTCCATTAATAATAACCTGTCTCATGTTACGTTCTTTCCCCTTGCTTTTGTGATGAAAGACACTCCTGGTCTCTGCACCTCCTCACGCATGCGGAGGTGTGAACTTACCTTGGTGCAAATGTGGTCATCATCGGAGGGAGGCGTCGGCACCGGATTACCCCCCTTCTGACCTGCTGATGCCATTAGAAACGGATTGCTTGATCAGACACAATGGCAGTCGGCAGTAACCCTCCCGCTGCATTTTTGGACAGGAACGATGGAAGAAATTAGTCATAAAATCACCTTGATCCTTCACAGCTGTGGTAACTAGAACAGCACTCTGGTAACGATAACAATAACCTTTCCTGCAAGGCCACGCCCCCCTCACGGTAGTGGAGCGCTCCGGGCTAAGGCTCCAATGTTGTTTGACATGCATAAACAAGAAAACATATGACATCACCAATGTTTTGTGATTTTTTTTCATGACTTTACTGATGTAATGTCTGTTGTCAATTAGGCCCTTGGCCACGCGGCCCCTGTGGGCCATTTCTTTGGAAGAATGGATGATGTGGGTCTTCCCACAGTGGACCTCACATCCATTAATAGGCCGGTGTGTCTCATCCACCCGACCTCTGCACTGGCCACATAGCTGTGGGAGATAGAAGATAGTAGCCGTCGAAAATAAATTTGGTAATCGAATGCTGGCTCCCACATCACTGGCCAGCTTTTGGAGGCCAGAGTTTAAAGGGCTCCAGCGCTAATGTGGGGTCTGGATGTTTTGGACTCTAGGAATCTTCGTTTGGCTCTGTCAGACTGTCCCTGTAGGCTGATTTATTGGTGAGCTGGGCTGAATTGTGAGCTGTTTTGGTCTGACAACAGATGATGTGCTATGTCAGGATGAGCAAACTACAGCCCGGGGGCCACATGCGGCCGTTAAGGTTTTTAATCTGGCCCCCTGGATTAATTTTCCCTGCAATGTTTCCCCACTAGATGGCGCACACTAGATACATTGACCTTTGTTAGGCGCGGTGTATCACTCCACATTTGCGCTTTACTATTTGACCCCTTCACCCCTTCTGTAAAGATGAGTGGACCTAAGAACAGGAAAGTGGACAGAGAATGTCGAGTGTTAAATAAGGAGTGGACAACTAAATATTTATTTTACTATAAACTATAAATATTTATAAACACTGATCAGCTGCTGTATGCCTGATATGCCAAGAGACTGTAGCGGTATTTAAAGAATAAAGTATCAGCCGTCACTTTGCCACAAAGCACGCTAACTATGCTAGCAAGCAGTCACCGAACACTGCTCTGCACTGTTCCCACTGAAACAAAATGTAAATTTTCCATTGTTATTATTATTTAAAAAATACATTTGAAAAATGAATTGCTCAATCTGCATCTCCTACCGCTTGTGAAATAAAGACGGTCAGGAAGAGACTGATGATGATGATGATTGATGATGATGATGATGATGATGATGATGATGATGATGATGATGATATCTTGAAGGATGACAGAACTTTCAGTGCTTTTAAATATTGACTGTTAGTAATTAAAAAAGAGCTGCATTTCATTTAATTTTCAGTGTTTTCAGAGTCATTTCAAGAACGAGCTAAACGCTGTGAGGCTTCATAGACAGATATTTTGCTGTAATTCTTTTGTTCATTGTCAACTGATATTAAAGCACACATTTTCTACATATCCCACAATGTATTTTTTTCATATGAGGTGGGCCACCAAAACACTCCATCCATCTGCTCCTGCCCGGCCCCTCTGACAAATTTCAGAACCCACTGTGGCCCACGAGTCAAAACGTTTGCCCGCCCCTGTGGATACGGGGCCGCTGACCCGTCATTGTGCTGCAGCTGGATGCCCACAAGCGACAGGTGTGGCGACAGGTATGAATTCAGAGGCACCTGAGAGCATCAGGACCGAAGCGGACAGCATCACCGGCCCCTGAGAGCCTCGAAAGAATGAATCTCGTTTAAGATTCATTTCCCAGCCTGAGAAATACTTGTAAAACCTACGCTCTCATTTATCTTATTGTTAGTTTGTTTATGGAGTTTGTCCTGTTCTAGAGTGTTCTGCTTCAGCTGTGTTTTTTCCAGGGCTTTTCTGCCATTCAATCGTTTCTTTTCAGGAACGAACCAAATTTGATTTGGTCGGACGCAATATTTCTGCCGCCTCGATCATTTTGTTGGACGATGTTTGCGTCAGGACTTCTTTGGACCTGAACTCTAGTTTTCCAGTGACATCAGCACCGGCCGCAACAGTTTAAATCAGCTCCAGACCTTAAATGCACTCAGTGGAAACTCAACAGGAGCGGACTGAGGCAGGTTATGTCCGTGGAGTCTCCACTGACCGGCGAGCCTCTGAAAGTGGAAAAGTAGACTTAAAATTAGTTTGCTGAAAATATTATCCACCACACATCAGTCAGCTATTTCTGAGTGCTTTGGTTTCCGGCAGAACAGAAAAATAAAAACAGTAAATAAGAAGATAAGGAAAGTAATCTGTATACAAGTTTAACAAGTCTAACGTGATGTCACTTGTTTACCAGAAGTATCCAAAAAGGAAAAGCAAACATTGGCGTCTAACGCTATTATATAATGTTTTTGATAATTGTGGATAATTTCACACAGAAATGCTTTGGTGAGTTTTCTTCCCACGATGAGCACGGCGCTGGTCGTCAAGCTGAGGGCTGCGGTTAGGAAGGACCTCCTTCACACACTCACGCTGTAAGAATCCCTAAAGGAGCCCTCCTGCGCTCTGTGTGTGTGTGTGTGTGTGTGTGTGTGTGTGTGTGTGTGTGTGTGTGTGTGTGTGTGTGTGTGTGTGCTTCCAGGGAATGTCTCTGCAGCATCATCCTGCTCTCTCCCATCACCTCCGCTGGGGCTAAACGTGTCCCGGTTAGGGGCAGCCTGGCTGACTGCAGCTGAAAGCATCATTTGAGCAATGCTGAGGAATTCTCTTTCCTCTGAAACTGAAGTAAAGCAGGCCTTTTAGGCTTTTGCCGTTAGGGTGCAAGGGAGAGGACTGAGGCTGAATAAGGCTTTGTTTCCTTCCACAAGGTCGACTCTGACTCAGTGTTTGAAAGAACTTTCTTCCAGCATTTCTGGTGGGATTTATGGCATGTTTTAGTGGCTTGGCCAAAGACCGAGGCTGTTTTCCACATTTGCAGCTCGGCGGCGGTGCTTCTAAGAGGCCAGGCTCCTTCAAAGCGTGCTTGCGGTCTTGTCACCCCAATCCAATGTCTCTGCTCGCACTTTTGGTTTTCATGTTCTCAGCTTCTTAGATCACAGGCTGATAGATTTCCATTTACTGTTCAGCCTGTTTACAGACTGCTCTTTTGCGGTATTCAACTTCCAGTGGCGTGCGCCGCTGGCAGGGTCGTCACCCCGGCTACATGAGACCGCGTGTTTCCACATCATCTCCCTGTTGGGGTCAGTAAAGGTCGAGCCCGGTCTGAAACGGATCCGTCTGGAGCTGTGTTTTCCTGACAATTCCAGCAGAATTAAGGACTTGCTACCAAGACCATGTTTGGATATTCTAGCCCAGACACACATTTGGGTAGCACAAATATCATCAAGCGAATGCTGTGCAGGAACATTACAAAACAAACACAAAAATGTGAATTAAAGTAAAGGATTTTTTTGTTTTTATTAGAGCCGAATGGCCTGTTGTCGCTCCACAACAGTGCGTTCAGCTCCTCCAGTGGACCTGTGGAGGTGACAGTACGCTCTGTCCACGCAGATCAGACTATGTGTCACACTGTGTGTGTGTGTGTGTGTGTGTGTGTGTGGGGTGGGGTGTTATTCGCCAACAAGCCAAACAAATATTTCATGCAAGCGGACCTGAGGGAGAGCATTAATATCAAATACAGCTGCTGCCCCAAAGGAGAGTTGTTAATAATAAGTCAAAAAATAATTTAGCAGTTTCTTGAGAATGTAACTGATGTCTTGGGATCAGATGAGAGATCATGTGCAGGACCCCTGAGAGCAGCACCCAGACAGCAGCGCCCTGTCCTGTTTTCCACAAACTGGCGTGACCTACTTTAAACCTTTAATTCTTTATTTAGACATAAATGATTATTTACCAAATTGCACTGCAATTTGCTGTTATTAACAGTCGTTAAGGCTTCTAAAATACCTCTCAAGAGTGTTTAAAACACACCCTTTGTATTACGTCCTTTCTACAAACATGACTGCTGTAAAAGACACCGTCTGTCCTCAAACGGCTTCTGTCTCAACATTCTGTCAACATCTAGTCCCCTTCGACCTTCTTTCTCTCTCTCTCTCCATCAGTCACTCCTTCTCTAGCGCGGCAGCAGCAAAGCTCTCCTCCACACCCAGCAGGCCATGGAGCCGCTCTGCCTCTCTTCTGTCCGGCGCTCGTGCCTCCCATCCCTCCTCAGATTTATTGCGAACTGCTGCTGCCGTTGTTGCTTAAAAACAACCACAGCAGATGGAAGACGAGGTGGCCAAAAGGCAGAAGGGACCCACCAGCAGATTCAAAGTGTCTCCACGGAGACGAGCTCGTGAATCCATCCGTTTCAGCATCCGTTGTAAACCGCATTACCGCAGAATTTGAAGGTATATGAACAGTCGGGGTAAAGCCTTGGTCTTTTCTTGTCTTCACTATGCTACCTTCCTGTCAGGTATGTGGTGAACAGATGGATGACAGATGTGAAGAACTCATTCCCAATATGATAAAACTATTCCGCAGGCTTTCTCCTGCCAGGTTTCCTTTCAGAGGCACATTTTTGTTCTTCAGTAGGGTAGAAACGCTGAAATGCAATGACTGCGCTCCAAACCGTTTCGTTGGTAGGTGGAGAGGCGAGGTCCTGCTGATGGACTGACACAAAGATGCACTCCAACCTTTTAGGCCGAAGCTGCTCCATTTGATTTGTATTGATTCAGATGACGCAGCAGCGCGGTGGCTAACACTGCTGCCCCACAGCAACAAGGTTTGGGATTTGAATCCCGGCTCTGGCCTTTCTGTGCGGAGTTTGCGGGTTCTTCCTGTGCATGTGTGGGTTTTCTCCTCCCACAGTCCAAAGACGGCCTGATTAGGTGAATTAATCAGCCTAAATTGACCGTGGGTGTGAATGGTTGTGCGTCTTTCTGTTAGCCCTGTGATGGAGTAGAATAGAAACACTTCTATTTAACCCAGACATGGGAAAATCATTGGTGACCTATCCAGGGTGGACCCTGCCTCGTGCTCCTTGACAGCTGGGATCGGCTCCAGCAGACCCCTGCGACCCAAGTGTGGGTTAAGCAGGTGCAGAAGATGGATGGATCATTCTGCGGCAGAAAGTCGATTTTACCAAAATCAATGGACGTGTCAAAGGTCCTTTTAACCATCTGTGACAGCACACCAGGCAGCACCGTGGTCCTGTGGTTAGCACTGACAGGAGCCTGAGCAGCCCGGGGAACCTGTGTGGGGTCTCTCTGGGTTCTCAGCTCCAGAACACACTTCCTGATCCTGCAGCTTGATTTTCTTTTATATACATATATACATGTCAAATTATTAAAATGTAAGGCAAAAACAAAGAAAGTGGTTCACACTGACACTCATATTTAATGGAAAAGTGTCACCCTGTTGGCTTTTTTTAGTTCTCGAGTTCCAACAACAAGAAAAGCTGTGATGTCATCAGACTCTGGTACCAACAGTCCCCCGTAGCTCCAACACAGTAAATCCTCCCAGTCTTCTCTTTCCAGAAGTCCAGTCCAGTTCTGCACCACAGAACCGATTCATTTTGATCCTCTGACAACGCTCCCACCACAGCGACCGCATATGACCTCCGTGGACAGTCCCGATGAGACGCCAGCGTTTCACAAGAACAAAGATCTGAAATTTAAAGCTAATCACTTAAGCTTTAAACGGCACTTTTTCTATTAATAGACCGTTTTGAGAGCCCGCAAAGCCTCCCCTCCCTCCCAACAGCGTATAACCTTACGTGAACCATTTTGATCTTGGAAAGGCTCTGCAGCAGATGTCCTTAGTGTTCCAGCAGAGCCAGATGTAAGGATGCATCTCTTGGTTTCCTGTAAAGTAGGAGAGACTCTTTTATTAGCTGAACGATGGATGATGGAGTCATTTATAAGGTTGGCTTTATGGCTAGGGAAGTCTTCAAGTACCCCTCGTTCACCCATAAGTGAATAATTTACTTTCTGTTACTCTATAGCAGAGTTACTGTGGAGAACTTGTCAAACATATTACATGCTTTATTTGCATGGCGTGTGTGTGTGTGTGTGTGTGTGTGTGTGTGTGTGTGTGTGTGTGTGTGTGTGTGTGTGTGCGTGTATGCGAGATGTCATTGTGCATCTTTTTGGTTATTTCGCATCAGCCAACTGTCCATTATGAGCAGCCAGAACTGAAGAGAGCGAGAGGAAATGTGTTTGACACCCTGGATAAATATAGCAAAGGTAAGAGCTCAACCCGACGTGTGTTTCATAATAAAAAGCAGCAGTTCTTCAGTAACTTGGTTAAATGATGACATTGGGTTGCTGGTGCTTTGTCACGCCTGGGCCAAGCCAGTCGATAGTGGCAATAATATTTAGAACAGGGATGACAAGCCGTATACTTTGCAGATGAGAACCCTCCCGTGCGAGGCTGTACACTGTGAAATTCTTCCTGTAACTGATGCAAACTGAGCATATTTTAACCAACGTGGCCCGCTGACTCAACCGAATTATGCAAGGGAATTCTGGTAACGGCGCTTTTGCCTGTTCTGTGAGGAGCAGAGATGTGGAGCAGGGCGAAAGTTTCCAGATTGGCCTTCGGACAGGTGAGTCAGACCGTGAACAGCTGACATTCATATGCATGCATGAAAGGCCAGGAACAGGGCTGCAGCATTTTAGCAGCCCCGTTCTGCAATGGTTGTGCATGAAACAGACACCGGCCCTCCTGTGTGACATGTTTCTGAATCGCACATAATTTGCCGCTCATAGACGCAAAAGTATACATTGGGAGTTTGGTACATAGCATTCAGTGATTGTCCACCGTGTCACATAAACACACGACTCCTCCACAGGGCTGTGATGCTCCGCAGGGCAGCAGGAGCTCCAAATATGGACCCAAAGATACTGTAGAGCGGCCGAATTTTCAAAAAGCTGGCCGTGTGGTTTTATTTCCTCGCTCTTGACGCTCGTTCGTGTTGGAGCGATGCGGCGTGAATGTGGCCTCCTTCCTCGGCCGTGTCCCTCTGACAGGACAGATGTGCTTGGCTCCCGAGGAGGGGTTGACTCATGCTGTCTCCTAATGGATTGTCCTCCTCCTCCGCTTTCATTTTTCACGCCTTGTTCCGCTCTCCACGGAGGGAGACTGGCCAAGGGTGCACTCCGATCAGAAAAGCACATTAAAGAATAAAGAATCTGAGATGGTGGCAGTGTACTTTGCATCTGAAATACAGGCCTGAGAATAGCTCGTCTGTTATTACATTAGTAACCAAGAATCCACTTGTAAACAGAAGCTAATGACAAACACGGCCGTAAATTTTCTTTGAAGCCCCCCTGGGGTTGCATACGGACCCTAATGACCTTCCCATGAAAGATCTTGTTTACTTCCTGACGTCAGTGCTAACTATGCTGGTGCAGATTAAAGTGCCTCCCTTTGTCAGACATAACAAAGAGATCGATCAAGGGGCGGGGCCTTGCATTAATTGCATTTGAGGAAGAGGAAATTCACCTTAATTTACACAGTTCATAAGGTGGTTGGTCTTTTTCTCTGTTTCCCACGTACGCGCACACAGACGTGCAGGACTTTCCACTTCAGAGGTGGAAAGCTCATTTTTGGTTGGTGGTTTTCGCAGATATTTTCCCCCACAGAGCGTGGGCTGTCAGACACCCTCTCCTCTTCAACCTGTGGAGGATAAATGCGCAATCGAGAACAAAACGTTTGGCCCGTTTTGACTTTTTCCCCAGCCAGAGCTCTCAGAAAACGAAGGGAAATGAGCAGATCTCGTGCGATGTTTAGAAGGAGAATACAACAAAGTGTGCACGGCCAAATTGTTTTGATAAGCCTCCAAAAGCGAATACAAGAAAGATCCGGGAAACGTTTCCTTTCACGCCCAGTGCGTTGACCCTCGGTGGAGCTTCTTCCAAGAATCTGAGCCCTGCAGGCAGGGCGTCTTGGAAGGTCAAAACTCTGGGTTGAGAATCTCCACAGCACAGTTCTGCGTCCTCTGGGGTGCCACCTTTATATTTTCATTGGAATAAAATGTCCCATTCAGACAAAACAATAAGAGAAAGAGAGGCTGGACGTTCCTTTCACGTCGCACCTGCTGCACATCTGCCTAGCCGGAGTTCAGCTGTGTCTACGCAGCCATAAAAAAAAATGTACAGATTATGAAAACACAAATATATAAAATAACACGCTTTCCCTTTTTACGAGAAACATTTTCCTATTTATTTTAAACTTGCTGGACAGCTGCTGTTGGCACATTGAAGCCATGCGTTGTGTAAGTAATATTGTAAAACTGTTATTACTGTACCGCCTGCAAAAAGAAAAAAAAAACAAAACAAAAAAAGCCATGTGCACCCGCAGCACTTTTTGAAAACCAGCATAACGCCCTTCAGCTAATGCACACTGGAATATTGGAATTCCCCAAATGTTCTTTAAACCACACCCAAGGCCAATGAAAGGAGATAAGCATCCTATGTTTGGGCAAAAGATTACATTTCTCTTTATGCAACTGCCTAGATCCTGGTAGTTTAGTCTTCATAGGGAACTTCCCTGCTGATGTTTCATGCAACAGTTGTAAACAAAGATCATTTCCTGGTAAACAAAGATATATTTTTACATTCAGTTAACAGTTTTGTTACCAAGCAACAAGCATGCCCATCCTTTGGGACAAATTGTAATATGCTTGTTGTACACGTGTGAGTCATCTCAGATGCTTTAAAGAAAAAAGAGAGATGTTATTTTAAGATATCGGTGCTTCGGTGGAAGCAGTTTTATCGTGCTTGTTTCATCTGCTTCCCAGACACTGATTCATTGCTGTCGTTATTGTTTAGATCTCCTTTGACGGATGAACCTGCAGGAAACAAAGAGCATTTACATCAAAGTGTAAATAGAGGGTCGAACTGGAGTTGGAACACGGCGGAGCTGCTATCTGCAGGATTACCAGAACGGCTGAGCTGGCGCGTTACTGTACATCAGCTGCGTGACGGCGGAACATTCTGTACCTTCAGGAAAACACTGCAGCGTGAGCACACGAGTTTGACATGGAGACCGTGACTTATCTGCGGCCCCGCGTCGAATCCACCGCCCCACAGATTAAGGCGCAGGTGTCCGGCTCCTTTTTCATGACACCTCGCCGCTTTATTGCAAGAACTTTTTGAGCTACTGCTGATTGCCTCAGGCTGCAGCAGCACCGCCCGTCGCCAGATTGGCGACGGCAGGAAAATGCATAAAACAGAGCCGGCGGAACGGAACAAAGAGAGGAGAGGAGAGGAGGAGAGGCATCCCGGCCAGCCTGCAGCTTTCTCAGAGTCATTACCGTAAATCTCTGGCTGAAATCCATCGATGGGGCAGACATCAACTTAGAATTGTGTTCTTCGCCCCCTCGGGATGAAAAGTTAATTGCTAAATAATCAATAACCTTTTGCATCTTTGCAAAGAGGCTGCGGCTGATGCAAAACGCTGCCTGCATTTGCTTGATGGCTGATGCACAACAAATGATCTCATTACAAGAACAGTATAATAAGAAGCACCCCCATCGCTTAAAAAAGAAGAAGGGAAGGAATACCAGATGGTTACATGGATCTCCTCAGGCTCTGATTACTTTCTGTTTCACTCTGTTTGTTTGTTAGATTTCTTTAAGCCCTCCGGTCGATGAATTAAACATCTGTATACGATCAATAACAAGTTTGACTCACCAAAGCGAATTCAAAGGAAGAGCTGGCTGGTGGAGACGCGCTCAGCTTCTTTCTCTCGCAGATCATTTCTTCCATTTTTACCCTTTGACCTCCATGTTGGAGGTGTGCGAGTGCGATCCTGTGTTTGCGCTGAATTTCAGTCTCATATCTTGTTTCTTAACATATTTAGAGGTGTTTTGTTGAGTTACCGTGGAGCAAAGCAAAATAACCGGCTTCCGCATCATGAGGATGCAACCAGTAGATCTTATCTTCGCAGATCCTCTACTGTCTCCCACAGTCGCTGTACCAGAACAGCGTGATAAGATGTCACCCTGCGTCAGCGACACCACACGCTGGCCAAAAATACACAAAAATGTTTTTCCAAATTAAAATACCATAAGCTACAAAGCACACAGCCAGAAAAAACATGCAAAACACGACTGGCAGCCTAGGACGTAGAACCAAGGAGACATTCTAAAAGGACCTTGGCCTAAAATCACCCTTGTTATCTTCTGTTAACCTACTTAACCAAGGCTGGAGTCACCACACAAGCTGCTTTTGTGCAACATTTCAACATATGGCGTCGTTTCCAGCAACCATTTAATAAGTAAACACTTATTAAAAAGGTGTAGCGGCCCACTTATCTATGTAGCCCTATGTAGCCCTATGTAGCTACGTCAAAGGAACGTGTTCCATCACACAAGTGCTGCTAAATGGAGAACCAAAAATAAATAAATTTGAAAAAAAAAACCATATAACCCATACTGGGAGCACAGCCAACTTTAACAGTTTGCTGGCGAGGCTGATGGGGCCTGTTTTCTAAGGCCAACAAATGAGAGCAACGCTCTACTGGAGCGGAGGACGGAACGGCGCTGTTGCGCTTCAAGGTCATCCTCACTGGGCACGGCCTCCTCAAACCCATCTCCCTCTGTCGCAGCAGAGTTTGAAGGAGGAGCTGGCTTGCGTCTGTTGGCGGGGAAGCTGCGGAACCGCTGCTGCATCAGGGCACCAGGCGTGACGCAGGTGCAGGGGGAGGAAAATTGAAGTAAAAAAGGAGACCGCAGACTCGCATCTACTGTAAGTGCAACAACATGTTAGAGCTAGAGTTACCTTCCGGTCAAGGTTAACAAATGGGCCGACATTAGCGAGAGTATCCCACAGCATGTTTTTGTTATTTTGCAAGCCGCGGCTACCACATCAGTCAAAATGTCCGCCTGCAAGTTTATCAAGGACATTAATAGCTCGTTATTTGAATAAGTGGGTTTGGACTGAAAGCTGAGGAGAAAATAACAAATAGATGGCATATTTAGGTCTCTCAAAGCCGTGTTCTCAAGACCGTAGACCTGCATGTGTCAGCGTCGTTGGCCTCATACCCAAGTTTAATCAAGAATTCATCAAAACATTTTCCACTATCAGCGATTCTAACGGGTTTGAGGTCATTCTTTTCTTGTGGATTTGAGTGTTATCCATGATGTTTTCCAGATGTGAACATCTGGTCACGTCCATCACATCTGAAAGAGTGAGGTCGCTGAAGCCGGGCAGCACAACGGCGCAAACATTTGGCCACAAGGGGCACGAAGGCCGCGGCTTGAACATGGCTGTTGCCATAGAGACGGGGGCATATTACTGGGTCTGAAATACAGTTCTGTGTTTCAAAGGCTGTGGGGCTTTTTTGTCAAATTGAAATTACACACCTGCTAAACCTATTCATTTTTTAAATCCTCATTGAAAAGCCGGTTAGTAGGAATCAACATTTCAGTCTCTTGGAAATGCGGCGCAGCTGTGGAATTCTCACAGCTGCGCCGCATTTGCATCTTACGCAGGAAACTTAATCTTCCCTTACTTCAGTTTTGCTTCCCAGGAAATACGTTCATATTGGAATGCAGCGCCGAGCCTCCACTGAAAGTGAGCTCTTCTTGCAACTAAGAAAATGTCACCAAGCAAGACGTTTTAATGAAGCACAGGAAGTGCAGGAAATTGCACAATTGTATAAATAGCCGAGTGCTCGATGAGCTTAATAGATAGTCGTTACCACACGCTCGCAGGAAAAAAGGGCTGATAAACCGGTGCTGTCAGCTCAGGTTTCCAGTGTTAGATGAATGGTAATGGGGGGAAAGTGGCCTGTTTTTGCGTGTGAGGGTGGAAAAGTGCTTTTGTTCTTCATTTCGATCCGCTATTAACAACCCCTGCATTTTCAATTATGGGGTTCTTAAATCTTCCGCTGCTGCCAGCCCACTTTAATCCCCCCTCCCTCACCTTCAGGATGCCGCCGTAACCACCAGTCGGGTTTTATCACCGCGGACACAAGAGCTGCTGACAACCTTCACCCTGCTCAGATACCGAAGGTTTGTCCTGCTGCGCCCTAAAACTCCATCAGTGCTTCCTTGAATGGAAAAAGGGAGTCAGCTATAAATGACAAATGAAAGGACTTCAGCTGGTCTTTTTGGTTTTCATCGCTGGTCACGCGTAAAGGTTCTTCACAGTTCAACTGAATTGAAACTGGGTTAGAGACGGGGCTCCAGGCCGCGTGGGAAGATGCATTTAAGTGGAAAACTGCAAAATCTCTAGTGTTATCCTTGACCTAGTTTGGGAAACTGTTTTGGAATATTTATCAAAGGTTAATGAACGATGGTAAAAATGAGCAAGAAGCCTGTTTGAGCATTTTTTTACCCTCTCATGTCCCGACCCTGCAAGCTCGCATGGCGCCATCCTCGAGGGGCTGAAATGTCAGCCCAAACTTTTATAGCTTTCACTAAATGGTGGAGACATCCATCCGTCCATCCATCAGTTGTCTCCCAGGGTGGCGGGGGTGGAGGGGACTATCCCAGTTGGAGAAATTTCAGAGAAAATAACAAATGTCAAACGTCAACTGCAGGGAACCATGATGCTGACGTTTTTTGGCTGAAAGAAAGATTGATTTTTTTGGCAGGAGGCTCTTCTCTTAGCCTTTACATTAGTGATCCGTAATGCTCACGTCTTCTTCTAATAACCCTCTCAGGGCAACACGTAGCTCTGGTGACGGCTGAGTAATAAAAAACTAACCCTGACCTACAGTCCTCATATGGCAGTTTTGCCTTGGAAACACGTGTTGCACGATAAAAAAGATCTCTGCGCATCAGCAAGGGGGGAAAAATATCTCTGTTTAAACTAAAGCTGTTTCGTTTTTGACGAAATGGAAAAGAGTTTCAAATAAAGCTATTGGAGATTTTTTTTAAATTGTAGGTTAGCATTTACTAAAATGTAAACGCTACAGAATCCACAATCCTACTTTGATATTCCAAACTGCTTTTCAGACAGCCCAGTTCACATTTTGCTCTTTTGCTTGGCAGAAGGAGCCCATTA
>BJFM01002667.1:83865-131463 GCA_016586285.1 Arothron firmamentum
CCCCCCCCCCCCCCCCCCCCCCCCCCCACCAGACAGTCATAATTAAACTTGTTATGATGCTGACACCTCCTCGGAATATTCCCTTGGAGACCTTCCTCGGTTTGATTTTTGGAAGGAAAGCATGTGGCTTTCAGCTCACAGTTCTTCAAAATGGCTTTGAAGAACCCACAAGCATATCTGTGATGCTTCTCATCCCAAACAACTTAGCTCCTCTAGCTCCTCTTCCAAGAACCCGCCTTCAGTGAGCAAAAGGTAGAAAAATCCAAAGACATATTTTACACATTCTTCCAAACGCAGTGTGCACTGACCCTCTGCTCTGAGCAGCTACAGCTATAATGGCCGTTAATTCTCATATTCCTGTTGTCGTTCCTGCAGCTTCCCCCAGATTTGATTTCTGCTCAGCAAGCCCAGTCACCATTTCTAAATTGATATTATTGTCCATCCATCCAGGATTCTGTTTGGTTTTTTTTTTGCTCCCAACAGAAGAAGTGAATGGCTGGCTGTCTGGAGACCAAGGAACCTTGTTGGCTGTTTACAGGCTATCTGAAGTGGCAATTCAACATGTGAGAAGAGAAATCCGAGTGATGATCGCCAGAAAGTAAAGGACAAATAAAACAGCGCGCGCGCGTGCGCGTGTGCGCGCGCGCGCACACACACACACACACACACACGACGGGAAAACCACTTCAAACTGCATTTACATGATTTTACAGGAAGGATGACATTTGCTACCACTGAATGCCTTTTTTGAAACTGTGTGTAATGATTTTTGCATGATGAGAATACTTCGACGTGCAGATGTGTATCCTAGCAGCAGAACATGTTGCAAAATCAGTGAAGTGACAGTTACAGAACTCTGAGATCTAAAGCCAAGAATGAATAGTTATGTGCACATAATAATAATAAATAATAAAATAGTAAAACTAATAAAATAATAATAATAAATAATAAAATAATAAACCCTCAAGAAGAAAGACAGTAAACACATCTAATCTGAAAGGTAAATCAAAAAAGTCTTTAAAGCTCATTGGATGCGGAGTCAAAGTTATTCTTTTTCTCCCCTTTGAAGTGTTTGAATACCACAAAGCACAGACTCAGTAATGAATATTAGAAGAGCAAACAGCTCCATCTCCATTTGTCACCACATGCATAATTAGGAAAAGTAGTCAACAGGATCTGTTTTAGAGCTGCAGCAGCATGTGCTGAACATGTAGTCATCAATCAATTGATGATTACATGTTCATCAATTGCAAGAGGACCCTGAAGCATTTGAATGCAGTCTTTTAACAAATGTCACTGAGATCATCTTAACAGTTGTATGATTATCTAATATTAACCAACCCGTTTGCTTTTCATCTGCTGCTCTGTTGTCGTCAGATGTGTTGGCATATTTCCTTAAATCAGATAGATGTTAAACACGGATAAACAGTGTTTTCCTGTCTCATAGATAAATTCAAATATTTGGAATAGGGAATATTCCAAAGACAGCTTCCAGTTAGTGTCTTATGTCATGCGCTGAGTGGCAGAACCTGTTGTTCGCATGTTGTTCAGAAACATGTGTTGTGTGTTGCAGCTTTTCATTGCGTGGCCCAGATATGAGATCAAGATTCTGCTTCTACTTTGCCACAACTCCTGCAAGCATTAGTCAACCAGAACTATCAGGTCTCTGTGTGGCTAACGCAGAAAGAAAAATATTTTACAATGTGCAGCTGTGAAAACTTTCAAAATGAGGAGCATCTGTTACTTCCCTGAGGGCTTAAAACTACATCCTATTTTATCACAATTTATCATATGGATCATATTAACTAAGGCATTTAGGCATTTGCAAAAGGAAATATGTTGTGATTTATTCATCTATTTACAAAAAAAGAGTCCTTAAGGAATATATAAAATACAAAAGTTCAGCAAGGAGTTAATATTATTATTATTATTATTATTATTATTATTATTATTATTATTATTATTATTATTATTATTATTATTATGAGATTTTATTGTCGGCTTATAATAACTCGTTGTTTTCTACACTATAAGAGACACCCAGAAGTAGCCTATTTGTTTCATTTTTCCTGCCTCCTCTGGAGAACCGAACCGAACCGCAGGGAACAATCTGCCGAACCGTGTCTGACATGTAAATCCGACCTTGTGGCCGAGTGTCGTGACCCGAACTGCTCTTTAGAAGTGATTCAAACGTGGACTCCGGTGAGAGACCGTCTTGTTTGACACTTGATGACACACCGAGTGAGTCGGGTCGCCGAAATGTTCTTGCTGGGTTGCAGTTGATGGCGTCAACACGGAGAGGTGAAGCGCGCGAGGGAGCGCGCGGCAGAGACGCCCACATCCATTGGCGGCACGCGCGCGTGCTATAAAGGCACGAGGCTGGGCTTTGGCGTTTCCAGCGGAAGACGGCTGCAGCAGAGGCATGACGGAGTAAAGGCTGGTGACTTTGGAGGTGTCTGTGCAACAAAACGTGGATTCTATCGTTCGGGAAAAGCCATTCCTCCATCTCTGTGTGACAGCTTCTCTGTCTTTGGATCTTTCTGCGTTTGGAACTTGAGCTGGACTAAAATGCTTTGGTAAGCAACACTTTTATTCCTGTTTCTAAACAAAAGAAAAAAACACACTGTGTATTTCATTATATTTATGCCTTAATTAGTTTCCTTAATTTAATTCACACACAAAAAAGTGCAGAAGTTTGTTTTGTCTTGTCTTTGTGAACAAACGGGTGGACCGTCCTGTTACTGATCAGAGTTTGGGATAAACTCAAGCGACTCAATTGCATCTTATGTCAAGTTTTGTTTTTGTTTTTGTTTTTTTGGCTTTGAGGAGAACTCTTTAAAATTTTTGCAATGTTACTGCTAAAATTGTTTGTCTCTTTTATTTATGTAGAATTTGGTTCATTTTAACTTATTCTCATTGTTATAAATCTCACAAAGATGAATTGGCTGTGATCCTTAACTGCTATTATCTTCTTTCTCTTACAGCCTTTCTATACTATGGCCTGTGTGACCTTCACGGGACAGTGATGTTTACTTTGAGCCACTACAATTCCTCAGCCTTTCTGCACCGCCCTTATTTCCCAGCTGAGAGTGCAGAGGAGATGGGGAGCAGGGTAGATGTGGAACAGCTGTCGCAGTCTGCAAACCGCACCGTGGAGCAGCCCAACACCAATGTCGTCAAGTTGTTCATGACACTGGGCATCATCTCCAACATTGTGGCCCTTTGCATCCTGGTCAATGCGTACAGACGGCAGCGCAGACGCACTAAAGCCACGTTTCTTTTCTTTGCCACTTCACTGGTAGTCACAGATTTCTTCGGCCACTTGGTTCCCGGTGCCTTGGTTCTTCACTTTTACCATTATGGAGGTGGCCCTCCCGAAGACTCCCACTTCTCTGACAGTTTGTGTCAATTCCTGGGTGGGAGCATGGTGTTCTTTGGCCTGTGCCCACTCTTCTTGGGCTGTGCCATGGCTGCTGAGCGCTGCCTCGGCGTCACTAAGCCGCTGCTACACGCATCCCTCGTCACCAAAACCCGGACCAAGGTCTGCCTGTCAGTCATCTGGGGGTTGGCTCTCTGTGTAGCCATTCTGCCATGCTTTAAGCTGGGCTCATATACCTATCAAGAACCTGGCACCTGGTGCTTTATTAAAGTGCTTAATGACACAGAAAAGGAGGATGTTGCGTTTGTTGCGCTGTTTTCTGGACTATGCCTGGCATCACTAGTCGTGGCGCTCGTGTGTAACACCATAAGTGGAGTGACGCTGATGCTGGCCCGGGTCAAGAGGCGACCCTTCTCCCGTCGCTCAGCCAAGTCCCATGACATAGAGATGGTGGTGCAGCTGGTCGGGATCATGATCACCTCATGCATCTGCTGGTCCCCTCTGCTGGTGAGTAACAGGAATTACGATCATTAAGAAGCGCTTATTCTTATGGAACCATGACACATCACTGACTCACACCTGAGCTGAGATTTTTTTATTTTTTTTACAAAGCATAAAATCCTACCAGAGAACATTTATATAAATAGGGATAAACATTCAGTGCATTTTAGTCAAGTCAACAAGGATGGATTTTGCTGTCAAAAGATGATGATGATATTTTGATCAATGGGATCAAATTGAAAATTTAAATAAACTGTGGTTCTCATTATTTGCATTGACTTTCCTTACTTAGGTACTTACTTACATTACTTCTATATTTCTTTGTCCAGAATGTTTAGTTTACACTTGATAACAACAATTAAGTCAATATCTTTAGGAATAAGAAAAGCACCGGGGGAGCGTAGACCTCTGCCAAACAATGATAAAGAATCCTTCTTCCGCTGGAATCTGAGACATCTTTCGATTTAGATCATCTAAATTTACTCATCTGTTGCTTGACCCATTATCAACATTTCCTGAAAATGTCACAGAAATCCATTCATAACTTTTCAAGTTATTTTC
The DNA here is from genome assembly GCA_016586285.1 of Arothron firmamentum. NCBI lineage: Eukaryota > Metazoa > Chordata > Actinopteri > Tetraodontiformes > Tetraodontidae > Arothron > Arothron firmamentum. Next base: position 88,307 of record BJFM01002667.1, read on the forward strand.
CTAAAAATCAAACAAACCCCGGTATTACCTCCTTTGATGGAGGTAATTAAGCAATAACCCTAACCCCAACACAACCACATTTCTTAGTTTGTATTTTTAGTGTGTTTTTAACCATGTTTAATGTCTGCAGGTCTTTGGCCTCAGGTCCGTGATCCACTCCTACTCACGAACTGTGGGAGAGAACCTCTCCGACTATCAGACCCTGATGAAAATGGGCGTTAGGATGGCCACATGGAATCAAATCCTCGATCCCTGGGTCTACATCCTGTTGCGTCGCACCGTCCTTCGCAAAATCTACCTCATCGTGAAGTGCCAGGCACAACTAAACAGTCACAAGTTGGGCCGCTGGGAGCCCAACTCCTTTGTCAGCTCACTGAATAAAGCTGCCCATCAGGTCTGAGCGGATATATGATACCTTTCATTTAACAATTCAGCAACCAAAGACAACTGAGACTCACTGTGAGGGACATTTATTGCCTGTGAAGACTGAATCTTTTTGCAGTGAGTTTGAGTGTGAGCTTTTTGGCTGGTCCATTCTAGAAATGTGTAATAGATTTAGCGAATATCTAAGATTTTTATTTTTTGCCTTTACATGACCAAATAAAGCTAGCTAAAGCTATATGTTTGCACTTAAAGCCATATGGAAATTCTTTTTATGTGAAAACAGCGTGAAAGAAGTCTGGCCTTCAGGGACAGCACCTGCTTTTATTATTTGGTTCTTTTTCCAACTTCATTACCATTGAGATCAAAGGGAAAAATACAGTAAATTGCACAGTGATTGTTATGTGTGGAAAAATATGGGGGAAAGTGGCATATTATCATGAGTGAAAGTTCCAGAAAAGTGTCTGAGATTGGAATTCATCATTTTTATTCTACTGGATATACTTCATAAAGGACGGCTAATATTCAAATACAGTGTAGTTAAATATTGATTGTGCTGTTGTTGTTTCTGTTTGTACATTGTTTTCTGTGAAATAATGCAAGACTTTATAAGTTAGTTCTTAAAGTGTACCCTCAATTAACTGAGGAAAATGTAATAAAGAAATGTATGTATGTAAATAAAATATTACTATGTTGTTGTACTATATGTACAGATACATTGAAATTAATGTGTTGATTTCCCTTAAATTGCACTGTTACATGTGCTATTTTCTTAAAAACCCTGACAATATGTTGATTAATGTCACAGCTCCGATGAGCTTTCTATTCCTGCAGCTCTTAGCAGTGAAGACTTTTTGAGTTTCTTCAATCTCTAGCATAGCTGTGCTGCTATAGGCCTATGCTGCTGGGGACACAATCATGACACTCTGAGCAGCTCCCCACCTCCTCCACACAGACCCCCATCTCTACTTCCTCACCTCCTCTCCTCTCTGTCCTGTCTCCCTCTTCTTCTCCTCCTTTACCCAGCTGGCTTTCAGCAGGTTGGTTCCTCCTCGTAAGCCTGGTCCCGCTCAAGGTTTCTGCTTGTTAAAAGGGAGTTTTTCTTTGCCACTGTGCTCACCTGGGGGTTCAGGCTCTGGGTTTCTGCCTCTGTAAAGCACGAATTGAATTGAATTGAATTGAATTGAATTGAATTGAATTGAATTGAATTGAATTGAATTGAATTGAATTGAATTGAATTGGAGTGCTTTAATTCATCATCAGTCACAAATTCAACTTTGTGTTAATAATGTGTGACACTGGATCACACAGCTCCTACCCAATGGATGGACAGCTGGATGTTTACTCCTGGCAAAGGAGTGAACTCAGGGATCTAATATAGATTAAAATCCCAGAGAGGCTTTGCCATCATTCTACATTTTATGATGTAGAAAAACATAAAAGGTTATTTGTTTCCTTTAACATCATTTTTTGCCAATCCTGTCCAATAACAATACAACTACTATCGATGATAACAACAACAACAACAACAACAACAACAACAACAACAACAACAACAACAATAACAACAACTATTAACAAATATGGTTGTTACTTTTATTATAATGTGGCATGAAATTCCTTTAAAATAAATACGGCCCTGTCAGCCAACGTGCACACTCCGAGACGATAGGCGGCGCTGTACAATCTTGATATAGCCTCCTATGGGGAAATTCAACTTCTCATGTGAGAGAAAATTTTGATTCAGAAGGCAATTTTGTTTCGCTCCTAGTTGCTTTTCATTAGTAGTTTCATTCTCGTGATTTTAATAATCAATTATTAAGGAAACTGTAGGGGGAAATGGCATAGCCTTTCAGATATGCGCCGAATGAAACGATCAATCCGCAAGACATTACTAACGACTCGTACTTGAACAACCCACCGACATCGCCTACGATCGTTTGATAGGAAGCAACGTAATCGCAAAAGGTACACACCTGCCTGTTTTTTGTTGGGAAGGTAAGCATTCTCTGTAAAAACATACCTAAATATAGTGTTGTAATGTCGCGATAAATCGACGTGTCAAATGTGCACTGCTCGTCAAAGGCTATCAACAAAGTAGCAACTGTTAGCTTACATCAGTTGCTAATATTAAGTGGGCAGCAACATTAGCTAAGTCACTCTGCAGCTGAATGTGTTGTGTTTAAAAAGTGACGGACTATCTATGTACTATCAACTCCAATCAAGCATATGAGAAATATTTATGTTTCTTTGAGAGCAACCCCATCAGCCTCTGTTTGTAAACATTGTTCCTGCGTTACGATAGTAAGGTATCTGCACAACATGAGAGTCCACAACTTTAAATCGTTAATAATGTTAAGTATATTATTTTTCTACCGACTGTGGCCTTCAAGCTTTTAACAGAGACATTTTTGACGAGCAATGGGAGTAGTTTATTCTCATAGACGTGCGTTTCACTCCTGCAGGCGCGACAACATGGCGGCCCCCATGGTGTGGGACGAGCAGCAGGCTTACGAAGAGCTGCTCTACTGGGACAGACTCATTCAAGAGGGTCACCGGCTCCTCCCACACGATTTTGACAGGTACACCTGAGGCTTCACACTCGTGTCCACAGCTTGGGAACGATGGTCAAACCTCCAACAGTGATTGAAAACTGTTTGATTAATCAAAAGGACCAGTTCTTCATTAAACCAGTCGCGTCCACATTAACGCACAGCTGGAGACCAACCCACAGGGTGACCCATGCTCATTAGAAATAATTTTTAAAAATGCACATTCTTATGCTGACGATACAGTTTCGGGAGCTGTTTTGGGGATCAGTATCTTGCTCAAGGACACTCCAACATTTAGACAGCAGAGGCCCGGGATCAAACCAATGAGCTACAGCCACCCGATTGATTTATATGTTACATTTCTGTATTCATGCTCCAATATTATTCATTATAGTATTCTGAATTAAACCCACTATTTGCAACTAGAGTGAAGGAGCTTCTGAGGAAACTTTAAATTTGCCACTGACAAATGCTGATTTGTCATGTTGTGCTATTTTCTCTGCTTTGTTTTTGCCGTTGCTTTTTCGCAGGACCATAGTCAGTCTTGAGAGCTGTTTTTATTCCTGTCTTTCACAGGTATGAGGAGTTGCGTTACTGGTATGACTGCTTGTTTTACGAGGAGGAGCTGAGACAGTACCATGACTATATTGCAGCTATTGAGGAGATTGAGAGTAGACAATATCATGAGGTTTGTTTTTCCACCTTTCAATCCACCTTTGTATATTTTTATAAACACACTACAGTTGCTATTCTTACTTTACTTTCTCTTGATATATTTTATTAATGCCTTTTACATACTGTATATGTATATGATAGCTTTATCTAATGCCACCTTTAATGTTTTCTAAATAAGGATGCTACGGCCTCACAGATACATGTGCAGTCTCCATATGATCGGCATGTGATGGCCAAGCACTCTGAAGTGTATCCCACAGCCGAAGAACTGGAGGCAGTGCAGACAATTATCTCCGATGTGGAGCGCGCCCTTAAGAATGTGTCTGACCAGATGGATACTTCAGAAGATGACAAAGAAAAAATGAAGATGGGAAGGTAATTCTAAAAAAAAACAAAACAAAGTTTCCATAAATTTTCACTTCTCAGTAAATGAATCAAGTAGTTAGTCAAATTTTGATGAACTTTTTTTGTTTTCTTTCCCTCAAGTGCAAGTGGTAAGCCTGGAGATCATGTGCTGCATGGGGTTATGAGGGTCGGCCTGGTGGCAAAAGGACTCCTGCTGAAGGGTGACAGCAATCTGGAGTTGGTGCTGCTGTGTTCCACTAAGCCTACTGTCTCCCTGCTTAAAGACGTGGCTGAAAGGCTTACTGCACAGTTAGAGGTGCGACGCAAATCAGAGCACCTACTGTTGAATTTCCATCATTTCAAAGATTAAAAGTTTCCTTTTTTCCTTTTTTTTTTTCTCAATAGGAAAACTCAGCAGGAACATATACAGTTAGCCAGTGTCCAGGGGACGCAGCAATCGCCGTGACGAGCACCAAATCAATCCTGACACTTTCTATACACGTGACATCGCCTGTTGTCCGGACTGAGAATGAGACTACCAGCACAGAAACTACAGAGGGAAATAGAGGTACAAAAGTTCTCACAACCTCCAGTCAGTCAGCAGCCATTCTGTGCCTGTGTGCTGTGGCTATGCAACTCTGAATTTTAACCCTCAGGAGTCTACGATTATTGTGGCGTGATCAGTTTGCTTGATCAGTTTAATGCTCCATAATATAAACTAGGTCACCTAGTCAAGCTGCGGTCAACTTAATTTGAAAACGCACACTTGAATCTCCTCGTTTTTGGTTGACGTTGATAGACCATTTAAAGACACGGTCCCAAAAAATTTGTTTGAGCGTAAAAATTGGATGTAATGGAGGCATTACATTCCTTTCAATATATTCAGCATTTTTTCACCTTATTGAAAGCGGGAAAAGAAGTAGTTGAATCTGCTGATACCCAAAGCGCTGCAGAGGTCAGATGCAGATTGGAGCACAGGCGCAAAACTAACCAAATCGGAAGTTAGCGACGAGAAGACGGAGCTTTTACTAGGAAGAGCGGGATATTTTGAAAGAGGAAAAAACAGGACATGGAGCATTTTCAGGAGAAAATGACACCAAATGTCCAGCAAGCCATCGATTTATATTTTGGAGAGGAAAAATCAAGCCTTTTTCAACACATCGTTCGAGGAGGAGCGTGATGACAAGGGGTCGGCAATGAGAGGTAAAGCAATTTTTTTTAAATTTATGGGTTTTGTGTACTGATCAACCATAACGAGTGTAAATAAGTTTTATATTGAAATAATGTTATAAATTTAGGTTTATACGTATGTACAGATCAGGGTTGAAATGATAAATGCAGATCTGGCTAAATGTTTGCTTTTTCTACTGTTTAGTTTATATGTGTATTTCTACATGATAACATTTGCCTCTTGTAATGTTGTAATATTCTGCCCACTACAGAACCTCGTTTATGCACCTTGTGGCTACCACAACTGCCAACATCCTGCGCTGTGGACCCCCCCAGCTGCATGATGTGGACAGCAGAGGCGTGCTGGCCACGTTCCTGTTGTGATTGCCATGGAAACAGATGCCAGCCTGATAGCCATGCCAAGATGCAGCGTAAATAATAATAACAGTAACAAACATAGAAACTGTGCCCATCGCGTGTGTGTGTGTGTGTATTTGATTACATCTGGGAATACAAACCACTGGCGTAGCTCTCTCTAAGATTTCTCAAGAGTTACAGCTAATGATAAAAAAAACACTTGCATTTTTTTCTAAATAGTTTTAATATATGTTCAAATTTGCAGCTTATGTTTACTTTTTCAGTTCTGAAACAGATCATTGAGCAGGTTTGTGGTTTTTATTGTAATAAATATATTTTAACTTGAATTTAATGTTTTTTGTGCATTTATTGTCTATTAAGTGGTAAAAATATTAGATCATACAGATGAGGTTGTGTTGGAAAGAAAGAAGATACCAGACATGGGTATGCTAAACATTCCTATATGCATTATAAGAATTCAAAATCAAGTGTTTTAAACTGTTAAAATATATTCAGGCCCCCTCAGAATTCAACCTCAAGTGCCCATCACTGAGGTATCTATATTGCATTCGTTAAGATTTTTTTTAGAATTTTTTTGTTAACTATAAAACTAGATGGCAGTGTGAAAGGACAGTCTTCTAATTATATATAAAGCAATTTCTGTTCCAACCGTTGTGCATTTCTGCTTCAGGGTCTTAATCTGAGAATTAATTAAGCACTAGTTATCAAACCATACTGGTTTGTTCTTGTTAATTGATGGTTAACAAGAACAAATAATGACTTATTAAAGCTAAACTGAAGTGTGGGTATAGACAATGTTATAGAACTAACAGTCTTAGACATTTTACTAATAAAGCGAGTGATTGATGAGCATTTAAGGGATGTACTGAATCTTTAAATTATAAAATGGTGTGTAATAACTTGATAGTGTTGATAAAGATGGATCCTTAAATATCCTTATAATAATTAAATGATTAATAAATATGGTTCTGAATATCTTAGGAAATTAGAAATTGCCTACTTATTAGCAGTTGTGTTGCATAAATATTCTGTTAATGTTTTATAGTTTCAGCACTGACTGACTTTCAGAATCCTAAATTTTGTTGGCTTTATTGTGTTCATTTACTTTTACTTGTGGTGTAACCGATGAGCTAAAACTTGTGTGAAGCTTGTACTGTGTGGCCATTTTATGTTTTAGAGTTTTATTAGCTGTTTATGGATGAGGGACTCTACCAGCTTTGCTGCAGTGTGGAGCAGAACGTGTAAATTCTCCAAATGCTTGTGATTCACATCTGATTATCTTTAGTCTGTCAAGTTTTTTAGGAACGCTGGAAGTTTGACCAACAGGACATACTCTCTCAAGAAGTGGGAGAAGCAGCAAACCCAAACTCAGAACTGGGAAAAAGGGGCTTTTTGTGCATTAAGTGCATACTTTTACTTTTAGAAGAAGACAAGCTCCTGTGGTTTAAAGGCACTCTTTGCTTCCACACTCACACACTGCCTGTTGTGCCTGATTACATATTACTTAACGACGCATTAAACACTTTTCACCCCATTTCTCTGATTCTGATGGTTTGGGGGATGCTGCCCCTTCCTAAGCTGCAAGACAGAGTCAACCCCCTTGGTCAAACTATACCTTTTCTTCTTACTCCACCTCGTCGATAGAAACACAAACAGTCAACGATCTGCCGGACGTTCTGGACAGGCAGAAATGCCTATCTGCCTTGGCGTCTCTCCGCCACGCCAAATGGTTCCAGGTTTGCATTCACGTCCTTATTTGTACGTTACCGTTGTTTCTCTGAATCATCTCTCATAGTTTTCTACATTTGAGGACAATAACAGATTTATTGTGCTAAAAGTTGCTGGTCCATAATCCTAATGATCAAAGTAAAACCTTGACTTAAAAGCAGTGGATCTGCACATTCATAGTTTTGTCAGTTTGGGAAAGTAAATTGGTCGATTTGAGCTTCCAAATTTCGATGTAGGAGAACGTCTCTGTCAGACAGAGCTGTTTTAGCATCAACTCCACCACTGTTATCAAAGCTTGTGTCTAGTGATCAACAACATCCAGCCTCAAGTCAAGTGAAGTACGGTCGTGTGAAAACTGGGGATACCCCATATAGATTTAGCTCTTTATTAAAAGAAAAAAAAAGTTCACCTATTAATGTCTGACCTTTTCATTCATCCCTGGAAAATATGGGGGTTTAAATGTAAATATCAACTGGCCTAGTTTTGAACAGAGGCATTAACATAAAAATTTGGGTCCTTGTCATTTCTGGAGACGTCTTTTAGTCTCTCTTGTTTTACTCTTGAGGTGAGCTTGCTTGGATGGCCAGGCTGTCCTTATTGGCTGTAGTTTTGATACACCTGTGCGTGAATTTGCCATTTTAAGTGGGAATGAACATGGGGCAAAAAAAGTTTCTTTTTTCACCTATACCGGTTGAATCTGTCAGCATTAATATCAAACATTCAAACAGAGTGTCCTCATTTTTTTACACGACTGTAAAGATCTATTTGCTTGTTGGTTGGAGGTGTTTTATTTACTCTGGAGCTTTCTTTGCTGTGTTTTGGGGTCGTTTTCTGGAGCAGAGAACAAGTTGTCGTGAGCTGCATGTCATCTGACTGAATTGTTCTTTTCTCTTTGTCTCCAGGCCAAAGTCAGCCACCTGAACTCTGCTGTCGTCGTCATCCGGGTCATGAGAGACTTGTGTAACCGCGTTCCCACCTGGCTGCCCCTTTCAGGATGGGTGAGGAATCGCACATGCCTCACTGGCTTGACTATCTGGCTAATTTTTCTATTTCTGTTTAAAAAAAAATTATTTGGCTCACCTGTATTTCCCGTGTTCTTTCCTCTTCCAAGCCTCTTGAGCTTCTGATAGAAAAGACTGTCAGTACATCTGAGAGACAAATGGGAGTGGGCGAGTCCTTGCGCAGGGTGTTTGAGTGCATCGCATCGGGGACACTCTTGGAAGGTGAGTTGTCAAACCAAAACGCATGTTCACATGTCGTCATTAACACGAAAATTAACGTCCCCTTTTTTTTTCCCCCTAAAGATGGCCCCGGAATCAAAGATCCATGTGAGAAGGAAGATGTTGATGGCCTTTCAATGTTGACACTACAGCAACGGGAAGAAATTACACAAAGTGCACAGGTAACATCATGTACAGTTTGCAGACAAGCTTGTTTGCTTTATTTTGCTCACTGTTATTCTTGTTCTCTTTTTTCTTTTTTTTTTAGTGTGCTTTGCGGTTGTGTGCGTTTGGACAGATGCACAAGGTTTTGGGATTAGACCTAAAACCCATTAAACCTCGAAAATCAGCAGCAGCTAGAAGCAAAGATGAAACAGGTATGCGATGTTCTTCTGTTCTGTCCCTTAGTGTGAAGGGATCTGTTTTCAGGTCTGTTTCCCTCATCACATGTAGCTCAGACGGCAACTGCTGGACAGTTCAGCTCATCAGGCAAGAGAGCTTTTACTGAGGTGGAGAAAGAAGAAAGCGAGCTCAGTCTCAACAGCAAACAAAGAAAATATCTCAAGTTCCAGAAGCGCTTTCAGAGGAAATCCTGTAAGTATTACGCTGCCGTGTGTCAGGTCAGGCCGAGCTTTTGTTAATGCTTTTGTGTTTTCTCTACCATTTCTGTTCAGTCACAGAGGATTTTAGCATGAATGCTGTGATGCGTCTGAACCAGTACAAACGCGGTTTAGAGTACCGGCTTACGTCTCAGACTGGTCCGGTCCACGAGCCAGTCTTCACAATGGTGGTGGACGTGAATGGAAAGGCCTACGAGGCAACGGGGCCCTCGAAAAAAGCAGCCAAGCTTAATGTAGCCACCAAGGCAAGACTTGTCTTTGTTTTTTCCCATAATTTCCTCTACATAAATGCAAGCTTCTCCGTTAAAGTTGCTAACTATAGGCTTGCTTTATGGTTTTTCCCAAACTTGTAAAGCTGAACACATTTTGTCGCTTACAGGTGCTGCTGGATCTTGGTCTTCCTACAGGCTCAGAAATTAAATCAGAGTCCATTGCTGAAGCTGAAAGTCAGTCCGATGATTCCACAATCCCAGCCTCTACTACGTCAGAAAATGTACATTCTTTGGCACTTTGAGTAATTATTTCGCTCTAAAATGTACCTTCACCGTTGAAAACTACTACTACTTTCTTCCTGCTCTTCAACAGAGCAGTCAAGGTCCTATCTTGACCAAAAATGGGAAGAACCCTGTGATGGAGCTGAATGAGAAGCGCCGCAGTCTGAAATACGAGCTGTCGGAAGAGACCGGGGGCTCCCATGAAAAGTGCTTCATCATGGAGGTTGGTCAGGAGCGTAATAACCAGACAGTTATTAGGGTTTTAGGGGCTCATTTGAAGCCAAAGCTGCTGTCCTGTAATCAGTTAAGCTGTATCTAACTTTTGTATATATATATATTTCAGGTGGAAGTTGATGGGCAGAAATTTAAAGGGAGGGGCTCAACTAAGAAGGAAGCGAAGGCCTATGCTGCCCTGGCTGCTCTGGAAAAGCTGTTTCCAAATGACGACGAGGTCAAAAATGCCAGCAGAAATCCTGTAAGGAAGAAGGTCTCCTACACAGACATGGTAATTCATGTAGTAATCACACCTGAATGCACATGTTCCAGAATGACAGCATGTCGGGTCTGTTCAAGCGTCCAGACTCAGGCAGCTTTTTAAAGAGTCCACCGGCACAACAGCTCGGTTTGATTTGCTCCTCTTCTCTTTTCCAACAGCACATCCCAGGGTTTGGAACCATCAGAGGCATCCCGACAGACTCTGGGGCCGGTGGCTGGGGTCTGTGCAGAGGGCGAGGCAGGGGCCGAGGCAAAGCGGCTCTACCAGGGCCCAGCTACAACAACAGTAAGGAGTCGGAGGCTCGCTCACTTTCAATTTCAAATTTCTCAAAAAAAATTTCCTTAAAAAAAAAACAAAACAAAAAAACTAACAACAGTTCCTTGTTTTTTTTTTTGGTTTGTTTGTTTTTTTAATTTAAAGCCAACTACAGCTACGAGAGTGGTGCTGGCACCGGCTATCGTAAGTGTTTCACATTTGCTTTCATTTCATTTATGGAAGAGTGTGCAGCTGAGATAGATAGTAGAGCTTTAGTGTATATTAATTGATCTTGTTTTCAGCCATTAATTCGATGATTTTTTTCATCAAATTCATGGCCATTCATTATTTTTTGGTTTTAGTTTTACCACAATACAGAAAATACAAATATACAAATTGTGAAGGTGATTGCAGTGTAAAGTGGTGTGTGTCTGGTCTCTGATGAGTCAGGGGAACATAGATAGAATTCATTTATTTACCAAAATCTATAAGAAGACCAATTTTATTGAGCATTTAGATAGATACAGTAGATAGATAGACAGACAGACAGATAGATACTTTATTAATCTCCAAGAGAAATTCACATGTGTCCTTGTGTGTGTTATGTTTTAGATAAATTGTATAGCAATAATGCAGCTGGTGCAACAGCCAAAGACTCCACCGAATCGGGGATGGGCTACGGCACCTTTTACCCAGACAGCACCTACGCTACCCCCCCTGGCTCTGCTACCACCAAGGGAGGAAGCTACCAGACGATGCCCCCTCCCACAGATCAGGAGAGTCCCTACAGCTATGGGTACGGAGAGGAGAAGAAGAAGATGCTGACACAAAATGAAAACCAGGGGGGAGACTACTCTATGTACAGCACAGCTTATCCCAGTTCAGTGACTGGCAACCAAGGCTATAGCAGTAATTATGGTGAGATGATTCTAAAATACCTGTGCATTCCTGTTGGTGCTCACCTTTCATCACGCCTGCTTTTCTTTCGCTGTTGCAGGATGGGGACATCAGCAGTCCTGGGGGGACCAGCACGGTTTCGGCATGTATCAGGGCTTTGGAGCACAAAACCAGGGCTCGTACTCCGGATACAGCAACCCAAATTATTAGCCAGCACAGACTGTCAGCGCACTATGTTGTTTTCTATAACACTCTTGACAAAAACGTGCTTGTTCCGGAAACTGAAATGGGTTTGTTTTTTTTATGTTTTTCCACAAACACGCTGCTTGGTTGTTCATGAATATGAGGTATAAACAGGTGTATGTAATAGATTTTTTTTTTCTACTTGTAATGCACTGTTCTCACCACAGTTTTGATAAAGGTAAAAATATCTCTGCTTTATCAGCTGTTTATTTCAAAGTAACCTCTGTTAAAAGGGTCTCTCATTTCAAAGGTGTTACAAATGATCTTTCATTTATAATAAACAGTTTATTGTTTTGGAGACTTGAGGCAACCGTTTGTGGAATGGATTTTCTCATTTGTTCCTTAAGTGTTTTATGCCAGATTTTACTGCATTTGTGTTCTGAAATCTTCCAAATCCAGAAGCCAGGTGTTGCTAAGCCTCATGCCTGAAGTTAGCTATTCAAGTACAAGTTTGTGTTTTTAGTGGTGGATAATGTTAAACGTGTGGGAAACGAATGACAAGGTTTTCATCTCTGCAGACATCTACATCTGAGTTTCTGGTTTAAACAAGCTTTCAAATCTTGTATCTTAAGTTGGTTCCAGATAACTTTGTGTTTCAAGAGGAGCAAAGGGCATCGTTTTTGTTGACTGCTCCCGTGGCATTCCGTCACGAGTGATCTTTCCAGCTCGTTCTGGCAAAAATGATTGAAGTGCAGAAATAAGAAAGAAGAAGGGAAACGGCGGCTAACGCCGAGGCGGAAACACGTCTGGACCAAAGCTATAATAACCTTCCAGGATCACGTGTGACCCAGGAACCAGGTCTGAGTCAGGGCGTGAGCAACGATCACACTCCTCCAGCCTTCCATCAGGGGACAGCTTATAAAAGGACGGACGGCGGCGAGTGCGCAGAGGACGCCGAGTGTCTCTTCAGATCAACCTGAGAACAAAGCAGCCATCAGCTGTGAGTGTTTTTATCTCTGAGCCGTGCCACTGCCACCTCTGCACGCACACACCTGCTTGTCCTCCAAGCTTCTCTTAAGCCAGCTTTGTTTTTCTTGACGGGAGGGGTAGAGTCACATGCTTTATTTTTGTCCACTAAGACTGCAGATCGATGAATTGGCTTCAAAAGGTATGCAAGTAAACGGCAGACCCGTCATGTGACATTTTCGGAATGACCTTTGGCCCTCTCTGCCTCTGACACAGTTGGATTGATTAGCTTTTATATGCTGCAGCTGGGACGTGTCAGCATCAGGCTTTAGCCAATCACGTGTCCCCTGAAGACATAAAGCCAGAGTTCAAACAGTCAAGGCTGAGGAAGGGGAAGGCGTAGGCTCTCACGGTAACAAAAAAAAACAAACAGAAATGCAGTAGCTGTGGTTTGTGTTGTGTTCCGCTTCTCTTTTTTTTTCTGCTGAAGGATGAGGTTTCTGCTGAATGCTTGTGCTTTCTGTTTGAAATGTCAACTTTGCTCTTAAAGGGGAGGCCTGTTCACACTGAATCTTTGCAGATGGCACTCGTCCTGGTAACCATCCTAATTTCTGCCATTCCTGTGACCTACTGCTACCCTGCCGCCTTCCAAGATCTGCACATCAGTGGGGGTAAGCGCCGCGCCAGGTTTGCTCTTTCATTAGCGACGGCGCGGGAGCTGTTGCTCTTGAATCATCCAGCTCGGGTGACATTTGTTTTTGCAGGAAATAGAACCTCCATTAAGTTCTTGGCCGTAGGAGACTGGGGCGGCGTACCTTACCCCCCCTACATCACTGCTGTGCAGAAGGCTACGGCTCAGGAAATGAGCAAAGTAGCAGAGCAGATGGGAGCTGACTTTGTTCTGGCCCTTGGCGACAACTTCTACTACAAAGGTGTGGACGACGTGGATTCTCCTCGGTTCAAGGTCAGTCGGTGGGGACTTTTCTGAGACTTGAAGGACAAAAAAAAATGCAGGCGTCAGGAGGTTGAAACCCGCCGGTCTTCTCTCAGCAAACATTTGAGGATGTGTACACGGCAAAGTCTCTGAAGGTTCCCTGGTACGTGCTTGCTGGCAATCATGACCACGCAGGAAACGTGGCGGCCCAGATCGAGTACAGCCAGAAGTCTGACAGATGGTAAGCCCCCGGGGGGGAAGTTCCAGCTCTGGACGCCGGTAACCAATCTCGCCATCTCTGAATTTGCAGGAAATTTCCAGCTTACTACTACGAGCTAAACTTCCACATTCCCAACACGGGGAAGACGCTGACCATCATCATGCTGGACACCGTCCTGCTGTGCGGCCACTCCGACGACTTCTCAGACGAGACGCCCAGAGGACCGCTGCACGCGCCCGATGCCCAGCGGCAGCTGACCTGGCTGCAGCAGCGGCTGGCTCGCTCCAAGGCCGACTTCCTGCTGGTGGCGGGCCACTACCCCGTGTGGTCGGTGTCCGAGCACGGGCCCACGGCCTGTCTGCTGCAGAAGCTCCACCCTCTGCTCGTCAAGCACAACGCCACAGCTTACCTGTGCGGCCACGACCACAACCTGCAGGTAAGGTCCCTCCCCTGGTCCAGAACCTTCGGTACGACCGCAGGTCCGCTTCAGGCCCGACCCGTTCTGTCCTCTGCAGTACATTGAGGAGTCCGGTGTGGGTTACGTGGTGAGCGGCGCTGGCAACTTCCTGGACCCTGACGTGCGTCACTGGGACAAGGTTCCTAAAGGTGCTGTGAAGTTCTTCACCGGTCAAGCGTCCACGCTGGGGGGCTTTGTCCACGCGGAGGTGGCCAAGAGCAAGATGACTTTGACCTTCTTCCAGGCCAGAGGCACTTCTCTGTACCGGACCGTCCTCACCGACAGGAACTCCGATTAGACCGTAAAAAAAAAAACATTTTTTTGAACTAGCTGATTCTTTTAACAGTATTATAAATCTTGTGGTGTTTTTAAAGAGAACCTATTAAGTTTTATGTGTAAATTGCTTATGTGAAAAAATAAATGTTGTGGTTTTTGGAAGTGGTTCGTATTTATCTGAAATTAATCCTATAAATGTTGAGTGAAAATGCCCACAAACTGCAGCCAGACAATTTAAAATCGGCTTCAGCGATCTTGCGGGTTGCTGCCCTCCGTCTTGTTTCTGCTCAGTTTCAGGATCTGTGATCCAGGGCTAAATCTTTAAATGTGCGGCAGGAGTTCTGAGCCTCAAGCTGCCGTTTAAAGAGCGGCCAGATTTTGAAGCCACTGCCTCACTTGGATGCCAGAGAACCTCCTGGCCTGTCGGCGGAGGATTAGGCTGAATTACATCAGATTGCTGACTGCAATCAGGCTAAACCGGATCAGCAAAGGGAGCCGCTGTGGAGCAAAGCTGAAGGGGAAAACCCGAGCAGGTTGTCAAAACCCTTTTGCCGAGTACCTGCACTCACTGATGAATCTACCGCCGGTAGGAAAATTGCAATTCAATCCCATGTTGGGACATTTCCGACCTCACGGATCAAAAATAGTGGTTTTAAATGGGTCAATAAGTGTTTTCCACTCACATGGAGAAAAATGTTGGTATTGTGGTTTTCAGTGGGCAGATTTGAGTGACTGGTTTTAGGAAACTGAGCTCTTCATCATCTCCTGGTGCTTCCTACATTGTTGCAAGCTGCTCATTTGATGAGCTAGTTGGGAGGTCTCTCCTGCCCAGCACCATTGGTGTCACAGGTAAAACCCTCAGGCCAGAAGAGAAGGATGTTGTCTTCAAGACCAAGCTGCTCATCTAGCCTCTGCTTCCTGATCTCCAGCAACACTCAGTCCAGGTGCTGCTCATCTCAGTCGAGATGAGCAGGTTTATCAAAGGAAAACTTCCATAACGTGATATTGAAGTGATGTAACATAAAAATGACTCCTAGGTTTCTGCACTGCAACACAAATCATACTTCATAACAGGAAGTGTCACTCGTATAAGAGTAAATCTGTCTATCCTGCACTGATGGTGTGTTTCATCTGATGCTCCTGTAAACATAAATAACCTGCATCGCATTTTAAACACAAGTGCTTTTGACACTTTTTATTTCAGTTGGTATTCAACACACGTTTCTGTGGTTCTTAAGTGACACACCTGAGAGAGATCACCCGTGTTAATTGAATTAACTTCATCGTGCAAACTAGTGCGTCAGTGCAATCCTCCGCCTCTCCTGAATATATTTAGAATCAGGGTCAGACTAAAACACCAGAGCCAGTGAGAATTATCTCAGAGTAAGTCCATCTTTAATTGACATGAGGACATTCAGAAAACTTGTCATGTCTTCAAAAGTTGTGTCATGTCTTCAATCCAGAGCACCCAGACTTCTACTCTGCTTAGAAAATGTTTCATTTTAAAGAGGGAACTCTTGACAACTGTCTCAGAAGCTTCGTTGGCCTCAGGCTTCACTGTCCTTTGGGATTGGATGATTGTAAGACGGGCTGCCGACACTCAGGTGGCTGGGAAAGAAGGGAGGAATGTACGGGATGACGGCCATGAAGGGGCTGGTCAGGGGACTCTGGGCTGTGGGAGTCATGGGGATGATGATGTCATCCTGGTCCCACACGTGGAAGGCATTCGGGTGTGAGTGGGTGAGGGCAGGGGGGATGTTCAGGGGGCTGATTCCCTCTGCTGCCTTGCTGTCTTTGGTCAGGTCATCATCAAGCGGGCCCAGTAAACAGTCTGTGGACAGAAAAAAGGGAATGCAACAATTTAACCCCATTAGATTTATTCCCACACTGTTGTCCTGACAGCAGCCATTCAGATTATCAGCCATCCATCCTCACTATAACACCTGCAACTTTATTGCTGTAAAAATCAGACAGTCTTTTGAGGTCAACAAATGAAGATTGTCAAGTTCAAATACTGTTCTGCCACGACTGATAATCATTTATTATGTCTGCTTGAGGCTACCAGCAGCTACTGTCTGAGCGATGCATTATTTTTACTGTATATTCAAAACATGTTTGAAACCTGGCCATTAATGGAGAAATATTCAAATAAACTGATGAATGATGATGCTTAGGTACCTGTTATATCCAGCATGAGATCTTTGATGAGGTGACCAACGATGGCGTAAGCAACAGCAACAACGACCAGAGCGGCCATGATGAGGTAGAGCATGGATTTAGGTAGCTGGATGAGGTCTTTAGGGACAGGTTTGTACTCCTTATAAAGTGGTTCCCCATTTTGGACCAAGTTCAGCGATGAAAGTCCACTTTGGTCTGTGTAGTTCAAGCGGTCCATATTCAGAGTCTCCACTTCTTGTGTTCAAGGTAAAAAGGATTCATTGGCTTGCTGACATGACACCCATTAAAATGGAAGATAAGTTATTGCATTAATAATTATAAAACAGGAATTTTAAAGCAAATATCTTCACCATTTTCTGTGAATTTGATCATTTAGGTGCACAAAGGTATGTAAAGTCATTTATGAGACATTTCTAATTTAAAACATAAAAAGTGCTTCCGTTAACCCACCTGTCAAGAGCAGGGTTTCATTTTCCAGATGAAATATTTACATTAGATCCACAAGCGTGTTTGTCCTTTCATCCTCCAGAGACATTAGGACAGTTCAGTCTGTTTCGTCATGATGGGATAATCCAAACTGGGCGGTGACAAGAAGGCAAAGGATTATCCGTCCGATGGCTCCAAAGATCACTCCCTCCTTCATCCCTTTTAATCCACCAAGCCATCTTTAAGGGTAGTGGTCAGAACACTTCCACTGCTGTGTCCGTAGTGAATATGTCACAGTAATGAAACCTGCAAACAACACTGCATTCATTTTTTCTCAAAAGTTTTTTATATGATTTCTTTCTTCTATGCAGCTGGAACGCTGCAATTTCCCCATTGCGGGATAATAAAACAATTTTCATTCATTCATTCATTCATGAATAGATACAATAGATTGGATAATCTGATGATTGTAACAAGGAGATGGTGAGACACTGGTTCCTGAGGCCTCAGGACCCGAGGAGCCCGTCCACCTCAGACCTGTGACCTCTCACCTGAGAGGATTGTGTCAAACCACCTCTGTCCCCTGGTCAGCCCACACATGGATCCCCGGCCCAGTGCTGGAGTGGATAATACTGTCATCTCCTTGCTGCAGGGTTCACTCTCTAATTTGAAGGATCATTTTATTTTTTCAGAGCTTTGAACACATTTCAGATGTAATCAACCAGACTGTGCAATGATTCTGTATAATCTGCTACCTCTGGGACATGAACTTGTTTTTCCATGTTGCACTTTAGGATCATTCTAATTATTTATTGTTATATTAGTAATCGATCAAAGGATCTGCTGATTTTGACCCCTGATCTTTCGAGGATGAAGGCCAAGGGGCTTTGTACGCTGGCCCTTACTCTGTACCGTCCTTCCAATACTTCTGCCTAAACCTCATGTTTTCTACCAAAACTTAACAGTTGTGAATAAAACCTAAAACAAACAAACAAACAAAAAACCCCAACAACAAACAAAAATAAAAAAAACAACCCATTGGATCCTGTGGTTGGTGCGTTCTGGCTGGTAGCTCACCTGGATCCTGTGACTCAGACAGTAGTCAGAGACAGGAGGCTGACCTCCATTTCCAAGCACCTTGATTCTCTAACGTAGTCATATTCCATAATCTGCTGCCTCAACCAGCAGTCCTCCCATCAAACCATTTATATTAGAGTATCAGGTAAAACTCATTATGTTTACATACTGTAGTAAAGTTGGTATATTGGTTTCCTATTTCACTTTTTACTTAAAAATAAATAAATAAATAAAATAAAAAAAATCAGTGCTACTGTAACACTGTAAGTTCCCCAGTGTGGGATCATAAAGCCTTATCATATCCTATATCATATATGAGATCCTGTCCTATACATTAAGCTATGACGGTGACTAGTTACCAGAGGATATCTACTTAAATTTACAGCGTAGTAATATATCTAATCAACAAAAGCAGATCTATATCATACGGTGTAAAAGTTTAGAATTAAAGCTAACGCTAGCGGCTAGCTAAAGCTAGTCTTCATGATAATATTAATAAGTTATAGTTCATGGCAAGTATTTTAACTTGTATGTGGTTGTAGGTGAGAGTCTGATTCTTTCTGCGTTGTAAGTGTTTCCCAGCCCAGTCAGAGGAAGAAAATATGGATTATTACTTTGACGACATACCATCCAACTCACAATCTATCCCGAACTTTCATGGATATTCACCCCGGGTAACTATAGTCGACTTTAGTTGTGTGTGTGTGTGTGTGTGTGTGTGTGTGTGTGTGTGTGTGTGTGTGTGTGTGTGTGTGTGTGTGTGTGTGTGTGTGTGTGTGTGTGTATAACATAAATTACCATATTTTCCCCCCTCATTCGGTTTAAATAACATTTAAGTGTATCCTTTTGGTATTATTATTATTATTATTATTATTATTATTACAATACAGAAAGGAGAAAATGAATCAGCAGCAGACAGGTCTGTATTGATGAGCAGAACTGACTTTGCAGAGCAACAGGCCAGGTACAGACAAACCTAATTATCTGATTGTTCATTAACCTTGAGTTTACTTTCACAGGTAAGGCCAGTTTGTTTAAACAATCCTTACTTTATACCCTTTCACACGATGTTACAGCGGACCAGGTTGCTCCGTCACAGTTGCCATAGTCCACAGTTCAGTCATTGACGAAATCAGCAGCAAAGTGCAGGATCTTGTAGAAAAGATTAACAACAGCCGTGCCAGTGATCAGAGAGTGATGGACAGCTTTCAGGAGGAGTTATTGACCAAGGTACCATCACTGGTTCACTGCTTCTGTTCCTGCCCTGGTCCTTGCAGACGTTAACCCGGAATCTAATTACTTAGGTGACAGAAGTGTGCCAAGAGATGAAGGAAAGCATGTACACGGTTTATGAAGACAATAGTAACGAGATGCACGTGAAGCTGAAGGAGCTGTCAAAGGTGCTGGAGAGCTGCACTAGACTCCATCAGGAGCTGATGGAGGCCACGCAGGCGCTGACAGGTCTGAGAGTGAGCATCGGCACCAAGAAGCAGGACTGCTGATCTGGTAATTAGCCTGTGCCCAGAGCCATTACCATTCTTTACATGCGTCCTTTTGAGCTCCTCCACTAAAGAGAGCCAGTCCCCTGGTCTGTTTTACAGTTCATTTCCAGTCAAATGGAACATTTGTTACATTTCATATACATGTTCAACATTAAAAAGAAGAATGTTAAGGTTGTTCTTTAGGGTTAATTGTGTTTTAAATTAAGTTCCTAAATGCAAACTCAAGTGTTTGCTGTGTTTAAAGCAGAGATACACCATACTTCAAGCCTCAGACAACAGGAAACTTTCAAATCAACAGGGACTAATTTAATTTGAATTAAACAGTCAAAAATGTATTTACATCTTGTTATATCACAAAATAAATCAACTCAGCTCTTGAGCCTGTGTGTCAATTTAGAATTGCTAATGTACCTTTGCCCATACATACAACTCAAACTTGGCTTACACAGTAATAAAATGAGCCCCTAAAGTAAGGCTGAACAGGTGCAAATCCACATCAAGTACATGTCATGATTATTTCTCAACAGTGAATGACTGTAGTCCAGTGATGGCTCTGCCCAGGATCAGAGCATGGATGTCATGAGTTCCTATTTAAAAAAACAAAATAAGAAAATACAGTTACATTTAAATCAGCAGGTTCTTTGCCCAACACCCCACATTTGTACAAATGTTAATCTATATTTATAAATTTGTTTTACTGCCCGCTGCTGGCCTCTGGCGGTAGATATGATAATTACAACCAAGATGGCCCTTTCCTTGAACGTTGAAGACAAAGATTAGGTTGATTTACCCTCGTATGTGTTGACAGACTCCAGGTTCATGACATGGCGGATGATGTGGTATTCATCTGAAATGCCATTTCCTCCAAGCATGTCTCTGGCCTGTCTGGCAATATCCAAGGCTTTGCCACAGCTATTCCTCTTCAGCATAGAGATCATCTCAGGTACTGCCCTATCAGTGCAAGAATACACACTTTAGAGGACGTGTTGTGGCAGTCCGAGGCATGATGGTACAAAACATGAAAAACAAACCTCAACAAGGAAAAATAACTTACTTTTTCTGATCAATAAGTCTTCCCAAAGTCAGACATGACTGCAACCCGATGGTAATCTCAGTTAACATGTCAGCCATTTTCTTCTGCACCAGCTGGTTTCTGGCCAGTGGCACTCCAAACTGGATTCTGATCGAAGAGAAAGTGGTTTTATTGAAAAGAGATCCGTTGGTCTTTATCAGTTTCTGTGACACTGACAGCAGTGATAATGTGGACTGACTGACGGACCTGTCGAGGGTGTACTGACGGGCAGCGTGGAAGCAGAATTCTGCAGCTCCCAGCGCTCCCCATGAAATCCCATAGCGTGCATTGTTCAGACAACCAAATGGACCCTGATCACAAAAGGGACATGTCAGATATTAGCATGCAGAAAATAGTGTTTTTGTTAACGCTTGAACAGCTACTTACAGCCAGTCCGGAGACATTTGGCAGCAGATTGTCCTTCGGAACTTCCACTTCATCCATCAGGATCATGCCAGTGGCGGACGCCCTCAGTGAGAACTTTCCCTCGATCTTGGGGGTTGAAAAGCCTTTCATTCCACGCTCCAAGATAAACCCTCGCACCCTGCCATCATCACACTTAGCCCACACCACCGCAATGTCAGCCACAGGGGAATTAGTGATCCTAGTGGAGAAAAAATAACTCAATTCAGAAGAGCTGCTTAGTAGCTTAATGGTACATTAAGATGGAACTTGACACACCAGAAAGTTTTGTGATAAGACGCTAACACTCATTAGCATGATATGCTTTATTGATGACCCATACATCATTTACTATGCAGCTTCCATAGGTGTTACCTTGTTGCTTGTGCAAATAAAGCACACTAACTTTACTGTAGTTGTTATCCATCATCAGTGTGAATCATCTGAATATGTACCATCCTGAACTTTATTGTGCTATAATAACCTAAAATGCATTATTTGGTGGAGGTTAATGATTCCTAAAGAGAGTCAGGATCCATCTACTGTACCAGGTCTTGGCTCCGCTGATGGAGAATGTATCACTGGAAGGGTTGTATACGGCCCTGGTCTCCATGCCGCTGGGATCGCTGCCGTGGTTGGGTTCTGTCAAGCCAAAGCAGCCCAGGATTTCTCCTCGAGCTGTGCAGGAAAAAAAAGAAAAAGAGAGTCACAAGTCTCAATCCTGAGAGCATTTTTGACTTTTTTAAAATGTTATATGCAGGTAGAAGAAAACACCGCTCTTACCAAGCCGGGGCAGGTACTTCTCCTTCTGGGCCTCTGTGCCGTATGCATTGATAGGATGCATGACCAGCGACGACTGGACGCTCATGACCGACCGATAGCCGCTGTCCACTCTCTCTACCTCTCTGGCAATCAGGCCATATGCCACATAACTCGTGCCCGCACAGCCATAACCTGCAGAAGGAAAAAAATACACACAGGCTATTAGACCGTGCCAAAAATCATGTCCATTGCCTCCATCCAACCTTCGACCCCCATCAGTTCGCTTACAAAGCAAACAGATCGACTGAGGACTTTCTCACAAACAGACCACAGACAGCTAAACTTGTACCTCACCTTTCCTGCACCTGCACACTAAGCACAGGCTCCCCACAGGGATGTGTCAGAGTCCATTGCTCTATGCCCTCTACATTGTGGACCAGTCCACACCAGTAACACCGCTGGTGTGAGAGCATCACAGTGTGGTTTTCCCACTGCACTGAAGCAGAGCAGCGGAGACTCCAGAGGGTGGTCAGGACGGCACAGCGGATCGCCGGCTGCCCTCTCCCCTCCTTGAAGGACATCTAGCTGTCACGCTGCCTTATCAGAGTGACCAGCATCATCACCGACTGCACCCACCCTGCCTTCCCTCTGTTTGACATACTACCCTCCGGCAGCACACATACAATAACCATACACCACTCTGGCTTTACGTGCAATACGGCGATGTGCAATAGGTATTTTTTATTTCAATTATTTTATTTTGACTCCACACACACACACACACACACACACACACACACACACACACACACACACATATATATATATACATATACACACACTAGATTTTTATGTAGAGTAAAAGCACTACAAGGCTACTACAATTGTGCAGTTTTTTTTTTGTACAATGACACCAAAGGCTTCCAATTCTGATTCGGTATTACAAAGTAATAAATTTTTGTTTTTTCTCCCTGTGTCTTTACCTTTAATGGTTGGACCCAAAACACCCATCTCCCCCATTTCTGAGATAATCTCACGGTGGAAATCTGTAAAATAAGAAAACACGTTTTTAAACTAACTCGCAGATGCAGCTGAAATGTATCTGAATTTGCGATGAGTCGTCAACTCTGACTCTTATGATACAGAACTGATTTCTGGTTATTAACTTACATTCACGCCTGTTGGCCATGAGGACCCGGGGCATGAGTTTCTCCTGGCAGTAGTCACGGAAGGAGTCCCGGATCATGATTTCCTCCTCTGTCAGTTGACCCTCAAGGTCCAAGGCATCCCGCCAGTTAAAAGGCACCTTGGCTGAGAAATGAACACAAAAACGTAACCGACATGTAGAAGAATCTAAACTAACCAGTTTCACATTAACTTCCCTTACCTGTCTTTGCTTGTTTAGGACTGTCTTCACCATCTGGTGGAATAAAGTAAAAAATAAATAAATAAATAAATACAATGAGTTGGCTGTTCATCACCTCTTTCACACTGTTTATTTATTAGATGCAAAATAACATCCATTGATCATTGTTCTCTGAACAGTCGCTGAAAACTCAATCTTACCATTTACTCTAATTGTATAATACAATTAATTTCAAATGCACCTCTGGAAGCTGCTGCAGCTGTGCCCTGGGCTCTGGCAGCAGCCACAGCAACACCTTTTTGGCTGGTTGACAGCAGACGCGTGACAGCACTTCGGAGAGCCATTTGTAACCTAAACATAAAGGAAAATGGAGATCTAAAGTATTGTAGATGGGTTAACTCATGCCCCGAAGTGCTTCAGGAATGCTATTAAACAATGCTGTGAATTGCTGGGCTATGATCATTACAGGCCTACGCCATGCATGTTAATAAGTAGACACATGGAGTATGTTTTACATTTCTAAACAACCTTCAAACAACCTGTAAATAAGGTGGTGTGTTTAGCAGGTTAAACGTCATTTAGGATTCACATATACGGTACCGTTTCCACCTTTCGACTTGATCGCTGGTCCGATGACTATCTAGCAGTAAACTCAGCAGAAAAGTGGCTTAAATAAAGAAAATTTCGCCGGCGTTAACGTCACAGTGATACGTAAGTTTCAATACGTGGATCCTTGTCCTCTACGAGCCAGGCAGCTGCGCATGCGTACAACGCTGTTGTGCAACGCACAGGTTACGCAACCCTTGTTTGACTACTTTTTCCTCTCTCGGTCAAACAATCAAAAACTGCCTGTATTCTGTGAGGTCAACGATGTATGGTGGCGTTTTAGTGTAAGTGGAAAATACAGAAGTTTTGTTCTAATGTCAATTACGTGAGCAAGATGTGGAAGAGTCCCACAATCAAGATGGCGTCGGTGGAGTGACGTCAGTGGGCGTGTGCGGAGGGTGTCTGCTCGCGGCCGGAGCCCTCATTGGACGGTAAAATAAGTAGCACAATATCTGAACACTTACCAAACTTTTTTAAGCGAAATAACAGCTGCTGCTGAATTACTTGTGTAAGATAGTCCCTGTGACATTTTCTTTTAAAGAATTGCAGATACGTGTTTTTCTATCACTTTAACTTAAAAGCAAATTTGACTGCAGGTTGTCATTTTAAAAATATACATAATAATGTGATAGATAGTCATTATTCTTTATTAAGTTTAATACATTTTGTCAAAGAAATAGATTACAGATGGGCTGCTCGCAATAGTGAATAAATAACCGCAATGACTCATTGTAATATGACACTAAAAGTCCCTCAAGAAGTCATTTGACATTTCACTTGTATAACTTGAACTGTTTTAAATCATAAATCTAGCTGTAAAATAATTGTCTTCTGTACTGCATTAAACTAGATGCAATATTATCAGGCAGGGTGTGGAAGTTAGTAACTTTTTAACCATTCGTATGCTTAAAAAAATCTCCGCTGCATTTAAGTATACACACGCACCAGTGAAACATTTTACTTATCTCTGATTTTAATTAGGAATAATGAGTCATTAAAAAAGAAAAAAAAATCAACTAGACGTGTTAGTGCTGCTGGAAGCGTATAAATAAAAACAATCTCACGCATTCGCATTCCAGTGGAGTAGCAACGAGTCAAATGGTTTGCCCCAGTTTTGAGCAATTTGATTGGCCAAGACAGCTGTCACTTAAGTGTTACTCTGCTCCGATTGGCCGCACGTCCTCTCCGCTGTGCTCCGGTTGTGGTTTGGGATGGTTTCTTACTGTAGCAGTCAGCCGCTGTTACTGATGTTTTTTTCCTGAACATTTCCATGGTAACTGTAGTGTCTTACATCTGATCCTCTGCAGTGTGTGAGAATGGAGACGGATGAGAAGAAACCGGACCCGAAATACGGTGAGAACACCTTACGTGATAGCGTTCTCTTCGAGTTTGTCTTTTTCTTAAAACGGGAGAAGAAATGGAACAATGACTGCAGGAGATGTAGAGGGTGTGGACCTCATGGGCGTAATGCAGCTGTAGACCCATCCTTATCCTCCAATTCTTATGGATCATGTCACACTTCTTGTATGAATCAGTTTTCTCAGATTTTTCCCCAATGAATGAATGGGTCATGCTGTAAGTTTGACGAGTTTTTCTATGAAAATGAAAAATCGACCCAAAATTTCGATTAAAATGAAAACGGCTCGATAGCTCTAATAGCAAAAAAGAAGGTTGCGTTTCTTCACTCGTCGTAATGTGACCAGGTTTTTCCTGTGTTGCATATAAAAACAGAAGGCAGGGGGTGTGGACGGGTTTGTTAGCTGTGTGTGGTCTCAGTGGTCTCACAATTTTCCACATACATAGAATGCATACATAATTGGTTTTTAAAAACACAGACATTCTCTTACAGACATGCAAAATCTGCATGTGCATGTAAATACCGGGTTGGTGGTAAATGGAATGAAAGGTGTGAGTCATTGCAGCTCATCCTGTGTTTTTAAGTATTCTGTCCATCAGGAGCTGGGCATGGGCGTCTGCGAATCCTACTGAGTCATTACCTTAAGCAACTAGTTTTATCTTTGCCATATTGCTGTCGAAACGAGGGGAACGACATAAGCCACTAAAAAGCCAACCACGGTGAGCCACCGGCAAGCTTTGCAGCCTGGCAGCATTTCCTACTTCTTTCACAATTAAAGACACTCCCGGAAGCCCACACGCGCCAGTTTTCCCAGGCAGCCCCCGAAGCTCCCACTGTGGAATATTTCCTGGTTGCCTCCCTGGAACCCAGAAAAGTAGTTTTTTCTTTTAACTTCCCTCCCCCGCAAAGGCCAAAAGGCTAAAAACACAGCTCTTCTTCTCCACATCAATGTTTATACAAATCAGACATGCGTTGCTTAGTCCAGTTCAATAAGCAGATTGTGTTGATAGACACTCTTTGGTGTCCCTCCTGTGTGGCTGGAGGCAGACAGACTGCGGCCTCCATTACCTGGATATTGTTTAGCCTTGTCAGCTCAACCCACTCACCAGACACAGTCAAGATGCTTCTAGTCAACTGGAAAGCAAACGGATGCATTGCTGCAGAGACATTAGTCATGAGTACGCACACACACACACCCACACAGAGCTGCTGAGTCTTTGACACTGAGCTGTTGTCATCACACTCTTATTGCAGTTTAAACCAATGACTTTTTGTGAGGAAACACTATAGTGAGTCTGCAAGGGCCAACTTTTATGTACTGAACACTGATAATGGTTCTGTGTTTCTTTTAAGTGCATGAAAGCAACACAACAATGGCATAATTGTGTTTTACATACACACACACACACGTACACACAACCACAGTGCACACTATGGCCCTGTGGGCCCATCACAGCCACTTTAGTCTCGACATCATCACTTACTACAGCACAACAAAACACACAAGTAAGACATTATGTTATTTCCTGTAGGCAGTAATCTTCAGAGCCAAATGTCATAAAGTTTGTTTATATTGTCACTGTAAGAACATTTTATTTTGCTGCCTATGGCTTTGAATTCACCCGCTGGGATGTCTGTGTAGGTTCTCATTCATCCAGGTCATAGTTATCCAAAGTTAGATCTCTGCGTGCAGCTGGACTTGTTGTGGTTTCCTTGAAGACTTTTCGCTTCCTCCCCAGAAGGCTGCTTCAGTTTTCAGCTCTGAACTGGGAAGGCTTTCTGGGGAACAGGTGAAACGTCTTCAAGGAAACCTAAACAAGTCCAGCTGCACGCAGAGATCTAACTTTGGATCTGCTGGAATTTCTTTATCGTGTATCCTACAGTGTCTTATGTACTACCTTTGACTTGATTTGAGAGAAGAATAGATCTTTTTCGGGAAAGAGAATGTATTGAATAACTTTACTGAAACAGAGAACTTGTTATGCTACAACAAAATTCATCACACCTATATTTTGTGCTTTCTCCGACTTCATTTTCGGGTGTGATGGTTGAGGAATTTTGCAAAGCATTTCCAAGCACGTGCATCCAGATTCACAGGCTTCTGTGGAGATGGAGGCAGTCTGTGCACGAGATGAATTCTGATGTGGTGTGAAAGTAGAGAGTCTCATCAAGCACAGAGCAATGCAAAGAAACCACACTAATTAGTAAAAATGAG
Organism: Arothron firmamentum; assembly: GCA_016586285.1. Lineage (NCBI taxonomy): Eukaryota > Metazoa > Chordata > Actinopteri > Tetraodontiformes > Tetraodontidae > Arothron > Arothron firmamentum. The sequence goes on from BJFM01002667.1 coordinate 115,517, forward strand.
AGCAGTTGCACAACACTTGGCAACTTTAAGGCAGAAAATCCACAGGAAAGCTTTTCCGTATAATCAGCGAGTTTTACGGCACAGAACAGGCAGATCCATTGGGCCTTCTTTTCACAGACTGGCTGTGGTTTGTCCAGGAAAAAAGGAAAACCAGAGAAGCCCACAAGGTCATGGTTAGAAATGTGACGATGTTAATGTTTTATTTGACAGCATCGTAGATACATCCAAGTGCCTTTTGACAAACAGATATATGGTAGATATATCCTTTTATCTCATATTCATATTATCTTTACTCTTGCAATTACACGTTTATGTCTGGGGGGGATCTGATCACGGTAGGTTATGCAGTGTCACAGTACGTACTTTTAAAATATGATCACAAATGCTGGGTAATTCACCTGTTTTAACCACCTGTCTCTTTAACTGAGGCTCTGTCTGGCAAACGGCTTTATCCATTTAAGTTTTAGTATTAAATTGTTTTTGAATGGTGAAACAAATGAGATGCAGCTACGTGGATCTATCCGTTTTTCCTCATATTTCAGCCTGTAACTTAACCTTCTTCTGACAATTATACTTGTGTTTTCGGCTTTTATAGTGTCGGTTCTGACTGGCGTTGGCAATGAAATGCCCCCATCCACTGGGCCAGGGTGTGCAGGCTAATGGAAACCAGGCTTCTTTAGGAGAACAAACGTTGTACGCTCAAAGTTATGAGACTGTTTTTATAAGCGACACAGGCGTGAAGTCAGTCGTGGGATTGTGTCTCATGCTGTGGTATGCTGTCACTCACGTCACATGGCAGCTGGAGTGGGCAGATCAAAATATGGGCATGAGCCACCGGAGACCATGTAGGAGGGTCTTATCTCTGCCGAACAGTCCCGTCCAAGTCCGCTGCCCTGTCTACGCTGTCACATGCAAACTTTTATAATCAAATCTTTGTTGTAAAAACATTCTGAATCGAGCTTTTCTCATTGTTCCCAGAGTGATGTGAGGTTGGGACATTAAATGTGACTGTAGCGAGCTGAAAAAAATACAGCTGAAAGTAGAAGCAGGAGGCCTTAGACGCCTTATGTTTGGAGTTCATATTAATTCTATTTGTTGCAAAAAAAAAAAAAAAAAAAGTAAAAGCAGAAAAAGGCAAAGCTCTGTTTTTTAAGCCTGTATGCCAGGTGACTGATACTGTGTTTTTGGTCATGTGACCACTCAGACAGGAAAAACTACTGTTACTGCTCAACTGTTTGAAGCACAGACGAAAGAGTTTCACACGACGTCTCTAAAGCTTTTTGTCGGTTTTGGCTGGCAGCGTTGCAAACAGGCGCCACGTCTGATTGGTGTCATCTTTCGTGGTTGTTCCCTTGACACGCTTTAGTTTGAGCTTTCTGATCTCAGAGCAGTAAAGGCAAACCCAGAATGCAGTGAAGAAGGAAGTGAAGAGGAGACAGGAGGAGCAGCCACACACACAAACAACACAGAAACGGAATGACAGAATATGAAACAGAAGGTAGAAATGAATCTTTATGTCGGTGCTGGTACGGTACTGATTTATTGTTGACTGGTTGTGGTTTCGTCGCGTCAGCTGCATTGGACATTAAACCACAGTTACAAGATTAAGAAGTTAAGAAGAAGTGTTTGGGTCTGTTACATAGTTCCTCTATTTAGTACAGAAACCATGTAATAGAGTCTGACTTAGGTCTGCAGGAGAGCTTGAAAGCAGTTGAAAATTAATCATTTAAAAATGACCCAGGCAGGCCCGGGCATGTTAGCAGTAGTTTGGGAGCGCACAGAGCCAACTAATGTGAAGAGATTCTGTTTTCACTCGCAGCAAAAGGTTTGAGAGAGTCTTCTCCTTCAGCCTGTCTGAGGTGTTACCATGGTGGCGGGTGATGTCTGCTGGGAGCTCCCTATCACCAGGGAGCCATTTTGTAGGTTCTGTCCTTAGAGTACACAGATGGGCTATTCTCGCATGTATTTGCTGTACATGGGGTGCTTTTTGCCATCACAGGGCGTGTACGAAGCTGTCCATACGTGGTATTATCTGTGCCGTTAAAATATGGGAGGATCTTATGCACTTCTGATGCGTTAAACCTGCAATAAAAATGAACTTTACGCCAGCCAGGCATCCACACACTGCATCCATCAGAGGGATCGATACTACCTAAATGGATCTGATGTCAGAAGCCATCAGTCATCATGTTTGGAACAGCAGTTAATGCACATCACGCTTTTGCTTTTGTAGACTGACTGTTGTTGCTGGCCTGTGCGCGTCTTCCTTTTGGAATGCAGCAGCGATACTTGCAATGATGTTTTTAAAAAAAATGAGTCATTCAATTATTGATTTTATAACCAGGGATGTTTACAATCTTGCCATTTAGGGGAGGCCAGGAAGTTTGATCCAAACTTCAAGGGGCCGATTCACAACAGGTGAGCTGTCAAGTTCAGTCTCTTTTTATTGGTTCTTTCTTTCTGACAAGACATATAATGACATTTTTCTCACCTCAGGGGCTGCACAGATATCCTCTGTTGTATTCTCTTCATCTTAGCCTTGTTGGGGTACTTTGCTGTGGGCATCATTGGTAAGATCGCTTTGGATTTAATGTAACATGTACAAGAATTTTGTGTCCCTGTAATAGTGATTAATTAGGGCCTGGAGAAGCAAAGTTAAAATGTTGAGATCATCCATTAGAAAAAAGAAAACACATTCAGTTTTGCATTAGTGGAAGATCTCTTGCAAAAGCAGCATGTACAACTTGCGATCAAGCTCTTGTGGTTCGTGCGCAGCCTGGTCCCAGGGTGACCCAAGGAAGGTGATCTACCCCACAGACAGCAGGGGGCAGTTCTGCGGCCAAGCTGGAACACCTCTGGAGTAAGTGACCGGCGCTATTAGCACGATGTCATCACTTTATCTCAACATCATGACAGGTATGATATTCCTGTTTTTACTGCTCTCGACATGACAGGAAGAAGCCTCTCCTGTTCTACTTCAACATCCTGAAATGTGCCAGTCCTCTGGTGCTGCTGGAATTCCAGTGCCCCACCACACAGGTCAGATCTCATGTTAGCTAAAAAGCATGTCTCCTTTTGAAGCATTATATTAATTGTAGCGTTGTTCTTTTCCAGTTGTGTGTGGAGCGTTGTCCTGACCGACACCTCACCCTGGTGAAAGCCAAGGTGGGCAACAAAGACGACCATGAGTACTACAGGCAGTACTGCAAGGAAGGCGTGGACTTTGCCAAACTGGTAAGGAGGCAGATTGTTGTGCTTTTGTGTTGTTCATGCAGGCTTAAAATGGTGTATTAAGCTGTGTTTTCTTTTTCACTGATGCAGAGTCCGCCAGAAATCCTGAAGGATAACTTGTGTCCGGCTATGCTGATGCCGAGTAAAGCCTGTAAGGAAATGTCCATAAATAAAACCTGTTTGTGTGTGAAGCCAAAACAAGTGCTGTAAAAATGGATCATCTGCTCCCTCCTACCGCAGTCACGCGCCGCTGCCTCCCTGCCCTGGGCACCATGAAAGGCGGGGTTGTCGTGGTGGGCAATGAGACCGTTCTTGATGCCGGAGAGGGGACCACTGTCAACGCTTCAGATGTTCTGGAGGCTTCTAAGTGAGTTCTTCTCGCTGTGCAGTGACAGCGCAGCTGCAGTGTATGAATGTGTGACGCTGGTATGATGTGATGGGTCTTCGCTGCTGGATTCATTTTAACACTTAATTAGAATTATATAATCAAACGAGATGAATCAGCCTGAAGAAATTGAAGCAGTTCAGGCTTCTCACTTGGGACATATGTTGTTATTTTCTATGAGCAGCCAGAACGCCCACATCACACTTCACTACACACATTTGCTGTCCTATTTAAAGGCTCAGAACTACTGTACATGCTGAAGTGTGTGAGGTACTGCCTGCACATCCCTGCACCCTGAAGACTCTTTAATGAACAGAACAGCAGAACCGCTCCGTGTGTGCTAGGTTCAGCGTACTGAGCAAATCTTCTAACTACTGTCACAAGTTGAGGCCGTTGTGGATGATTAGTGCTGTGTCCTCAGCCGATGATTGGTGATTGGTGAGTGTAGTTGAGCACGGTGGTGGTCAAAAGGACAAACTGGATGCATTTACAAGAGCCTGAACGCAGTTTTGAGAACCCAGAAAAGACGCACATCCGATTGTTGTTTGTTATTCCCATGGGGCACCAAGGCAAATGGGTTTTGAGAAGCGAGAAGGCAACAGGCTTCCTAATATCTAAAGTTCTAGAACAAAAAGGAATGGGCAAGTAAAGCAGGCTGAACACAAGAACATATTCTGCAAAGACTGCCAAACAAGGTCTTTAAACACAAATGGTATTCAGAGATCAGGGTTACAGGGTATGAAGTAACAGGAAGTGAGAAATGACAGGCACTGCATAACTAAGCATGATAAAACAAAATAAAAAATCTACCACAGGGCCTTTTTCCATCTATTATGTGTACTCACTAAAGCATTATTGTTCAAAGATTTTTAACAGTGTTTTTCTATTAAAAGCTCAAACTAAACCTAAACTCAACTATTGTTTAAAGATTGTATCTCAGTGTATTCAGGTTTAAACCTTTGAGTGTCTCATCATTGTCTGAAGCAGATTAAACACCTGTCTTTTTCTTTTTGTTACAGAAAATCAAATGCAGTTGTTGAAGCTCGACAGGTTGCCATGAGAATCTTTGAGGATTACACCCAGTCATGGCACTGGATTTTACTGTAAGTCTGGCCCTTGTCTCTCTGTGGCAACAGGAACGGTGTAGACCATTAAACAGTAGATGGAATCTTAATAAAATGTAATTAAAATCCATCTTAAGTGTACAGGTAGTTAGCAAACTGAGCAAATCACCAGAAAAAAACTGATGATGTCAGTTGCCAGATTATTTTAAAGGTGTTTTTGACAGACCGGTTTTAACTCGCGTGTCCACCTTCTCCAGTGGCCTGGTGATCGCCATGATCATCAGCTTGATTTTCATTGTCCTGCTGCGGTTTCTGGCTGGTGTCATGGTCTGGGTCATGATTGTTTTGGTTATTCTGGTCATTGGATATGGTACGTCATCAGCCTCCGTCGCTTACAAAATGTCTTACTTTGCATCAAAGCATCAAAGAACTATTGACATTTTTTTCTCTAATTTCCGTAGGTATTTTCCACTGTTACAGGGAGTTTTCCAATCTGAAGGGCCAGCCTGGTTCTGATATTACCATCCGTGACCTGGGTCTGCAGACAGACTTTGCCGTATACCTGCAGATTAGACAGACCTGGCTGGCGTTCAGTACGGACCCACATACTTTCTACCTTTTATTTTGCCGATCAGCTCTGTTAGCGTAACGTGTGCCAGATGAATCTTCTTTGCTGCTTTGCAGTGATCATTCTGGCCATTGTGGAGGTCATCATCATCCTGCTACTCATCTTCCTCAGGAAGAGACTTCTAATTGCCATCGCTCTGATCAAAGAGGCCAGCAAGTCAGTCTTCACACATGCAAGATTGTCTTCATAAAGTCGTCCCACTCCACATTTTATAATGACCGTTTCAATGATGGTGCCTTTCAGAGCTGTTGCACATGTGATGTCGTCTTTGTTCTACCCGCTGCTGACCTTTGCCCTCCTCGCTGTGGTGATCGCTTACTGGGCCATCACTGCTGTGTATCCATCACTGCTGTGTGCTGTGTGTTCTAACTATGCACCCACCCCTGAAGTTTTCGGAGGTGTCCCACCTTCACTAGTGTTCTCCTTGACCAGTTTTGTTGCCCAGCTTCTTGTCCACATCTAATGAGCAGGTGTACAAAGTATTCAACAAGAGTGAGTGTGCATACGCGCTTGACACCTGCGACCCCAAGGTGCGCCTTTAAAAGTATTTTAGAAATAATTTATTGACTTCCGCATCGAAATTGCCTCAGTCAATCGCTTCTTCTTTCATTTTCTGCAGACGTTCAACACCTCCAATGTTTCCGCCGAGTGCCCTGGTGCAGAGTGCGTGTTTGCCTTCTACGGTGGGGAGACCCTCTACCACAAGTACCTCATCCTCTTCCAGTTCTACAACGTTTTCCTCTTCTTCTGGTGTGCCAACTTTGTGACGGCCTTGGGCCAGGTCACGCTGGCGGGGGCCTTCGCCTCGTATTACTGGGCTTTCAAAAAGCCTGAAGATATTCCAGCCAGCCCCATCTTTGCCTCCTTGGGCCGGGCCCTTCGGTCAGTGGCTGTTGGTGGGGTGGCCTATCTGTGGGACCGGGGAAAAGTGTTTGACGCTCACATTTGCTTTCTGCTTCCTCCTCCGGTCCAGATACCACACAGGTTCTTTGGCTTTTGGCTCTCTAATCCTGTCTTTGGTCCAGGTGATCAGGGTCCTTCTGGAGTACCTGGATCATAAGTTGAAAGGTCAGGACATTAACAAATGACATGACTCCATGTTCATTTATCATATATTTTATTAAACATACATATACCTGAATATAATGTATAGTATATTCAGCCTGATGGATCTTAATAGTTTAGCCTTAAATTCAGTCTTAATATCATCATATGCATAGCATGAAAATGAATCAAATAAACACTTAGGTGTGGGATTCCTCATGGTTTCCAGGTGCTCAGAACAGGTGTGCCAGATTTCTGTTAAGCTGCATGAAGTGCTGCTTCTGGTGTCTGGAGAAATGCATTAAGTTCCTTAACAGGAACGCGTACATCATGGTGAGTTAAGCTGCAGGAGACACGTTGGCACTGGGTTTTTCAAAGATCTATATTGTTCACTGATGTTTTGGGTTTTTTTTTTTATATCAGATCGCAATTTATGGGAAAAGTTTCTGTCCCTCGGCTCGAGATGCTTTCTTTCTTCTCATGAGGAACATCATCAGGTGAATATTAACCTACACAATCCACCCAGTCATCCAGAACATTTTGTAATGTATATGGTGTGCTCTGAACGCAGGGTGGCTGTTTTAGATAAAGTCACCGACTTCCTTTTGTTTTTGGGAAAGCTCCTCATCGTTGGAATTGTCGGTAGGAAACCATTTCAGAAACTAAAGATGCGTTCGATTTTTCTTCAAACTGAATGGAGAAAAAAAAAAAGTGAACTTTTCATCTGCGCAGGGATCTTCTCTTTCTTCTTTTTCTCCGGGAAAATCAAAGCGGTGGAGGATGCTGCGCCATCTCTGAACTACTACTGGGTGCCGATACTGGTGAGGGACCGGATACCATGGTTCATAAATTAGCTAATTAGGGATTTTCTCACAGTGTATCCTCTAAGAGTAAAATAAAAAAGCTCTAGATATAGTTTTAATACTTGTAGTTTTCTTTTTTTGCCCTAGTAGTCACTAAGGATCAACTCTGGAATCACATAAAAGACTTTGTGTGTGCTCCTTTGTAGACGGTGGTAGTGGGATCCTACCTCATCGCCCATGGCTTCTTCAGTGTGTACGCCATGTGTGTGGATACGCTGTTCCTCTGCTTCTGTGAGTAACTTTGCATCCTTTCTCCGCTGATCCCCTCCATCTGTTCTGCTGAGATGCCGGGTGTTTTTCCTCCTGCCATGTTTCTAACTCGACTTCTCTTTTTTCTCACTTCCCCTTTTATGGCTTTTGATTTTTCACACATTCCTTTTGTTGATTTTCCCCCTCTAATTTTCCATTAACCCGATTAAAAACAATCAACCCCACGATTCCAAATTCGAAAGGTGAGGATTTGGAACGAAACGATGGCTCGGCTGAAAGGCCTTACTTCATGTCCCCTGAGCTGCATGAAATTCTTTCCAAAACCAAGAGGCTGGAGGAGGATAAAGATGGCGTCGAGCAGGTGGACGAGGCCAAGCAGCTGGATGAGGTGAAACTAGAGGAGCAGACGCCTCTGCAGCTGCAGCAGGATGGAGAAGTGCAGCTGAAACACCAGACCGTGCTCAGCCAGAGCGAGGAGGAGCAGCCCCTGCAGGCCAAGACGGACGGCGAAGAGCCAAAGGAGGAGAAGACCGAAGAACCGAAGGTCAGCGAGACAGAGCAGGTGGAAGATGCGGCGGCAGAAGACAAGGAAGTAGGGGAAGAAGAGAATTCAGCTGCTGGGAAAAAGCAGGAGGAAAAAGCAGAGACCGTGTCCACCGCTGAGAAAGACACTGGTGAAGAGAAAGAAGAGAAAGCAGAGGAGACTCAGGAAGAAAAACCTCCCTGTGAACCCCACGAGTAGATGCCAAGGGTGAGAAAAAAAGAGTTGAGGCATGGTAAACGTCAAGATGGATCCCACGAGTTTGTGACATGAACATTGCTGTGAAACGTGCAACGCACAGCAAGCTGAGGTTCAGGTGTGACGTCAGAAAGTCCGGGACATCTCTGTAGCGTGACTCCAAAATAGCTCTGTTGTGTTGGTTTTAGAAGTGTCGGTTTGTATATTGTGACGGTGTGTAGACCATTGTGAGTGCTGAACCTGTGCCTGATTACTGTCACTAATAGTTATTGTCTTAACCCTGTTATGCACTACAGAACCACGAGGCACCATGTTTACAGTCAGATCAAACACATCTCAGCCGATAGCGAATCTCTCTCTTACTGTTTACAATTATACCAGCTGACGCCAAAATGTCGCAGACTTCTTTGATATACGTCTACATATAGGATCTTGGGGGTTTTTTTGCTGTTCTTGGACTTGTATATACCGTAGTGTGTGTTTATAGTGTATTTCTTAAGCTTCCAGCTCGTAAACAAACCTCAACAAGCTGGGAGTGCGTGTATTGTATTGTCACCTACTTGCCTTGGTATTTCAGACTGGCGTTGTGATTGTGTCGACGCAGCCGTCGTGACCTCGCTGCAGACTCCAAGCGTTATTTACTGACCTGAACGCTCCCCCTGCTTTGCTCTGTTCCTTTCCTCACCGTCTCTTTCCAAGTGCTGCATGGTGTCGACCTGGCCTTCTGAACGCTTGCCATTTGCATTTTAAACCTCCAAAAGCTTTTGTACTCGCTTCTTCTTGCCTGTCACCTTGTGGACTATGTAAGCTGATTTTTCTTTTCCACTTGAACTATTGACATTTCGTATTTATTGGATGTAAATCTTGATTAAAGTGATTGTATTTAATGGTGGTAGTGCTGTTATGGGTAAACAGTCAGCCTGACATTTAAGGTGATTTGACATTTGGACAAACAGGTGAGTTTTCAGACATTCAGGATTTTAAAAGAGCAGTTCAATAGTTTTGCTCAGGAGTCGCATAGCTTTACTTGATCTGTTGATTTTGAGCCATTATTTAAAAAATTATGTGGCCTCAGAGAGTGCCTGTGTGTTAGGGGACAAAGTGGCTCCCAGGAGAGGCAGCAGTCATAAAAAGAAAAAAGAAAAAAGGAACTTTGAGCTGATTAGATTTAAAAAAAAAAAAAACGTTGTTTTTTTTTTTTTTTATTTTAGAACACAGCAACATACGTCATATTGCTGGAGTAACCCATTGATACAGATATAATGTTAGTGTCATGCTGTAAGTTGTCGTTTATGAGTTGCTTCTTTTTGCATCACAGTGGAAGATCTGGAGCGCAACGATGGATCAGCAGAGAGGCCGTATTTCATGTCGCAGAACCTGCTAACCCTGCTGAAAAAGTCTAATGAAGACACCAACTCTGTGGTTTAAATCACAGTTTAAGAGTGTGTATATAAGGGTGAGTGTTTGAGTGTCTGACTTGAAATGCAACACAAGTAAGAATATTAAAGTTCTGTTTCTCATCATTCGTTACGTACCACATATTGTGTATAACTTGCTGCCAAATGGGATTCACTTATGTCATCTCCAGACATGCTTTTTTGTTTTCTTGTTTTATTTTTCACTCCGAGCTTTAACTCATTTTTGGTAAGTAGGAGTCACCGTTGTGCATAACTTTGGGCTTTATGTCTTTGTCTGTATTCAGGTAATATGGTTACATTACATTTCAGTGCCAAGGCAGCTGTTGCCCACAGCTTTGCTGCTGAAGCTTTATGATTATCAGTCAGCAGATGCACCTTTTTCTATCACTATTATCTATTCTTTCACAAAGCAGGAATGTTAACTTGCAGCTCAAATTATCTTAAAGCCGTAAGAGATTACAAATCACCCAAGTGGTTTAAGTTGTGCAAGCAGATTCATTTTATAACTGTTTGTTTCAAACAATAAGCTCATCTATAATTAATGTCAGACGTCTGTAAAGGTTGAGCTTTGTAATTAATTTTGTTGTAAACAATAAAACTTGTATTTAAAAAACCCAAATGTGTTGTAGCTACAGTATTTTAGGTTGAAATGACTTGAAAATACAAATATGATTTAAGATAAATGAGTCCAAAAAATTTTCAGGTAATTTAAAAATATAAGAAAAAACTAAAGTGGAAATTAAGCTTCAAATATGAAAGTGGGGCATTCACAACATATGTAATGTACTGGACATTCTGTTTTACTAACAAAGATGATACATTTTACAGACAAATTGTAAGTTGAATCAATAACGTTAATCTACATTAAGGTGTAAGAACCGTTGTGAAATAATCATAAAAACGAAAATGGCAAACGAACTGAAATAACTATCTTATTTTTCAAACTAATCATGTTTTTTTCCCCAAGTTGAAATTTTAACTTGAGACGTTGTATCAGGCCAGATATCGCGGGAGCTTGAAAATGTTGGTATTTCCTGTTAGTGAGCGGGTTGCTTAGCAACACGACAGCGCGCACGAAGGTTAAGCTTTTAGTCTTAGGTTGGCTGAGTTTATTTCTAAGCAAAATGCAGAAAATCAGTGCGATGAAAGATCCACATCAAATAATGGAAAAACAGCGTAAACTCCAACTACTGGGTAAGTTTATTTTTTTAAATACTCAAAAGTTATGTTTATAGATGATGGCTATAGATAGATAGATAGATCCTTCATTAATCCCACAAAGGGACATGTTTTGTTGTTTCGTGGCTTCTTTCACGAGAGTATTAAAATACAGTTTACGTGCAAGCTTTGGTGTAATTATTACATGTTCCCACTAGAGAGCGACAGAGCTGCGCAATATGAAAGCCTTCAGTGGACCATCGAGAAGAACGCAGAGTCCATCCAGCAGCTGAGGCAGGAGAATAAAAGACTATATAAAAGACTATCAGAGGCCATAGCTGTACGTTAAACAATGGTTTTATCTGGCCTGAGTCCGCACTTATCTTATTTGAGGATCTTCATAAACACAGTTTTGACCCTTTGGTGTCTTCCTCTTCTCAGTGTAAAAAAGGTGTTATTGATGAAGCTTTTAATAAAAGAGGTGTGGAGAAGGAAGCCTACCGCAATATGTCAGGGAAGGTAAGAGAGAATCTGAATAAGTTATCTAGCTTTTTGGATGTAGTCTATAAAAGTGTGTGTGTGTGTGTGTGTGTGTGTGTGTGTGTGTGTGTGTGTGTGTGTGTGTGTGTGTGTGTGTGTGTGTGTGTGTGTTTGTGTGTGTTTGTTTGCATTTATTCTTTTGCCTTGCATCACACTCGCACACGCTTGGTTTATCATTTGAATGTGTCCAGGATGCCCTGACAATACAAGACCAGAAGGTGCTGTCCAAGACGAAGCGCCTCAATGCCCAAAAACACATCACACAGACAAAACAGCACCAACTAGAAGAGCTGGAGCGGGAGTACCAGAGAACGAAAGTGGAGGCTGGTGGTGGAGCACAGCCTGCTGATGCACATGCTCGAAAAAAGGAGGAGGATGCCATGGTTGGTGCTGCTCCATACAGAAAATGTGCATATACTGGAAGTGCAAAAGAAATAATGATGTAGAATTGTAATTCAATTCAATTCAATTCAATTCAATTCAATTCAATTCAATTCAATTCAATTCAATTCAATTCAATTCAATTCAATTCAATTCAATTCAATTCAATTCAATTCTGCATCATGTTGACTCTAGAAGCTGCGAGCACAAGAGAACAGGCTGGAGAAGATACAGTTTAAACGCAAGGAGGCAGAAAACATCACAGTTAACTATATGAAAGTCAAAAGGCACCTGCAGGTTAGTCTAGATGGGGTCCGTGTCATAATGGTGCTGTTATAATGTTGTTTTTTCTTCTTTTCACTTGTATTTTTGGTCTTTTGTCTTTCTATCCTTCACCTCTTGACCTCAGGAGGAGAGTCTGACTTTCCAGAGCATTTTGGATGATCTGGAGGCAGAAATCCTGAAGTACAGAGAGGAGCTCACCAAGATGCAGATCCTGACCAATGAGGCTCAGATCTCCAAAAGGACTGCGAAGGTGACCTGCTGAGTGTTCATGTTGGAAGTAGCGTGAGAAAGAAGTAGTAGTTTTCTTATAATTTTCTTACAAAAATTGTAATTCGTGTTCTTATTTTACCTGCTTTCCTTTCCCACAAGGACATATATTTTGCTTTCTAATAATCATAATCAGTTGTAGGTTGTTAGTGTCAAAACCAATTCATCTTCTCTTTGCCAGAGTGAATTGCAGGGGCAGGAGGAGCTTCTCTACAAAGAGCGCAAGGAGAGGGAGCATATCATATCTAGCTACAGGAAAAAGACTGAGAAGCATAAAGCGCCAGCAGAGAAAGTGGAGGGAAAGGTACCACACAGATGCATTTATACTTCATGTGGTCCTCGAGCCTGGAGTAGGACTGGCTTCTAACCTCTGCTGCCTTTACCCTCAGAGAACAGTGATGATAATACAACCAGACGATATGAGCAGTGAAGCTCTGCAAAGCGAACCAGTGATGGAAAGGAAAGAGGTCCTCTCCACTTTTGAGGAGGCCTATAGATGCATCAAGGAGGCCACTGGAGTCACAAATATACAGGTATGGAGGAGCAGTCCTTCCATGTATCTGCTACAGTTCACATACGGTGCAGTGAAAAGCATCTGCCCCCTCTTGATTTGTCACACAAATGTTTCAGATCAGACAAATTTTAGTATTAGACAAAGACAAACGGAGTAAATGCCAAATGTGTTTTTAAAAGATGGTTTCTCAATGCTAATAATGACCACATTTATATAAAGTTATACAGCAGGAGAATGATCCAAAACATACCAGAAGTCCACTGTGACTGGCTTAAAAACACTTCACAAAGGTTCTTGAAAGACTTTGTCAAAATCCAGACTTGGATTTAACTGAAATGCTGTTTTTTTTTTTAACCCCAAATATATGAATTGTTATTTAAACATTGAAATTTATAATTATTTGGATTGTATTTGTCTGCTATAAAAATTTGTTTGATGATCTGAAACATCTATGTATGACAAATCAGGGCGGAGGGAATTATTTCTTGTAGGAGTATATATATGTATAGAGGTGGAAGAAGTGTTGCAGGTGTGTTTATATGCAGGAGATATTGGAGCGCTTCACCGTACAGAAGGAAACACATCACCATCTGCTGAAGCTCAAAGAAGATAATGAGAAGATGCTGCAGCAGCTGAGGGAGCAAAAGGAGCTCCTGAGCAAAGAACTTCAGGATGTAAAATATTCTGGAGAAGCTCAGGTTTCCAGGCAGGTGGCGCTAGTAGCGATAGGGTGGGGTTAAAGCTCTGTAAGAACTCGTTCCTGATATTTCTCTTTACCAGTGACCTACAAATGGTGGAGTGGAAACAAAGACTGCAGGCACAACAGCAGAGGCATGACGCAAGTAAAGAGCACCTGAATCAGATGCAAAAATCCCTCAGCGCTGTCAAAGCTGGGGTGCAACACCTCGCAGACAAACTTCACCATGTTAAGCTGGTAAATAGAACTTTAAACGTCTCAACAAAGTTGCAAAGAACGACAGTTCTTTTTGTGTCAATCTATTAGTTTACTTTCCTTTATGGTAAAAACGTCTGTTCATGATGAAGCTCGTGTCATTTCGCCTTTCTTCTAGACAGAAGAGGGAACACCTGAGGTCCCCCCAGACTCAGATGAGGTTGTCCTCACACAGCTGACTCAGTTTGAGCTGAAGTTGCAGCAGCTGCGAAGGGAACTTCAGGGTCAGGATCTGGCTGCTCTCCTGAAGGAGATGGAGGAGGAAAAGGTACATTCACAGCGCTTTCCAAGCATCACGAGCCATTCCATCCACAGTCTTTAGTTTGAACTCACACACTTTTATTAGTTTCAATCAACAACTTCTGGCCTGTTGACTGTTTCCCTTTTTTCGCAGTTCTATGTCAGAATTGAGGAGAAGCTGCCAGCCTACAACACTCGAATAAGGCTGCCAGAGCTCTGGATGAGAGATGGTGAGTCAGGAGCGTGCACACACAGAGATGCAAGCCTTTCCATCCATCTGCTTCCCTCCCCCAGACAAACACCAGGAAAAGGAGGAGAGTGATGTCATTACCCGGGAGGAGCTGAAGCGCCAATCACAGCTGATTGTTGAGTCAAAGTCCAAGAAGAAGTCCTGGAAAAACGAAAAGTTCTGATCTGACTCAAGAAGACTGACTGCAGTAAAGCCTTTCAGGAAAGTCCAAACCATCTAATTTCCATATCAACCTCTGAATTTTGCACATCTGTCATTATCAGACTTTAAATGAGTTGATGACCAAAAATACAAATATGAGTGTTTATATTGTAAAGTTATAAAGTTCATGAATATTTTTGGATGTATTCCGGGTTACTCGCTCCACAAGTGTGTTTGTTTTGGCAGTAGCAACACTTGTTTTCTCCTCCTCTTTTTCACAGTACCTCAATTAAAAAGTCATAATGCAATATTGCTTTGGTTTTGATTGATTACACATTTTCTCTGCTATTTTGCAAAGCTAGCTGCATGTAAATCCTCCCGTTTTGCCCAGTAGCTCAGCCTACTCTGCTGTGTGGAGGATTTCAGTCGAAGCTCAGCCTCTTGACTCCACCAGGATTAAACTATGAGTCAGAATGCAGCCTGACAGCTTTTAAGTTTGATTGACAGTCAATAATCATTCTATGTATAAAACTGATTATTGTGATCTATATGTAAACCTTCATATTATTCGATTAAATTCAAGTCAAAGAACTTATTAGAGGAATGCAGTTTGAATTATTCATTCATCAATGCGCTGACCCGGAGGACCTTTCAACCAATCAATCAATCAATCAGCAGTTTCTAATTTTTCTCCAGGAAGTGATGAGCCTTTATTTGATTGGTGTTTGACTTTCTGTTTTCAAGCGTCGACCAATCAGCTAAGGAGGCGGGTCTGTAGTCTCGTGTTCGCCGCTCCCAAACCTGATCATCTCCAACAAGCCCATCATGCAACTGGTCCTTCAACCGTGTCGCGTTCTGTTGTATTTTTGTGTTTTTTAGTGTGTGTCATCGTTTTCGGGTGCGCTGTGGCGCAGCCGCAGGTTGGAGACAGTTCAGCCGCGGCTTGTGGTGTTCCGATGAGCTCCGCACATGTGCGCATCGGCGGAGAAAGCCCTCTGTTCCTGGTCAGTGAACTGGAATGGACATGAGATAATTGTGGGAGAGAGAGAGAGAGGACGCAGAGCATCATTACCATCACCATCCACCCACAAACACCAGAGAACAACCCGTCCTCTGATAAATGCCAGAGTGTCTTCAGAGCAAGCTTTACATCGGCTCTATATGAATTTTCTGCCTGGATCAACAGCTCTGAACATGGTGCTCATCAGGACTCAAGAGAGGAATTACAGTAAAACCGAAACTTTTTCAGGTGAGTGTTGTTTCTGAATGGATCTATTGTTTTACTCATGGAACGCAGTTTTATTAATGGAGGCTTGTAAAAATGTCACATTGATATATTAATTTTGTTTTTTCAAGGAGCTGAATTGATTCCATTTAATCGCGTTCTTCTGCGGTGTGTTATCCTTTGAAATATAAAAAAAACCCTCTATATTTTTTTAATTGACATTAAAATAGGCAGAAAAAGATTCAAGATGATCAGGATATTCTAAATCTCTTTTCCACCGTATTGTTTCACTTCGTCAGACTTACAATCATGGAAAAAGACACTTTCATCTTGTTTTATTATGCAGTGGGCATTTTATCCCATGTCCCATGTCTTGTGGAGACTTTTTAGCCTATTTGTCAATAACATTGTT
>BJFM01002667.1:131503-147120 GCA_016586285.1 Arothron firmamentum
CCCCATAACTTTTTCCAAACAGCCAAACTTAGTCAATATTTTTTTCCTGTTTGTACTGTGATGTATTTTAATGTTGTACATACTAAATGAGACCCAATTTAGTTTTTTTTTTAGCTTCGCTGCCCGCACTGTTGTAATTTGACAGCTGTCTTTCATTTTTTATACTGGTGAATAATCTTCTTCACTCTAGAATGATAGTTTGACAGATCCTAGATCGCCAAGCAGCAACAGGTGCTTCTTTTAAAGCATGACTGATGTTTTCCTCCATGTTATTGTCTGCCCAAACCCCCTGAACTATCAAAAACCTCAAATGCAGAATAAAAATAAAATTATATAACATCATCTTTGCCCGCACAGATGAGGCAGCGGGTGTGGGTGTGCTCTGACGAGGCGCGTGGGCCTGCAGCGTGACACAGAGCAGAAGATGAGGACTACCCTCACTGTGTGTGGAGGTGGAGGTGTAGGGGAGTCCCGCGGCCTCCGTAGTCGGGTGGGCAAGATGAAGAGGCTGCTCTGGCTTAAACTATCTCGCAGAGTGGAAGTCCACATGGACACGGAGCCTGGCATATGGCTGACAAGCTTCCAGCTGCTGGACACTGCCGGACAGTGCGAGGTGAGCAAAACCACGTCCTGATCACAGCTGTTAGATTTGTTAACAAAGCTCTATTGAATTGTTAAGCTGAGTTGGGGTGATGATACATACTGGTGTCAAACAACACCTGTCATAAATTCACCCATCAGGCTCCACCCCGGGAAGTTTTGCTATTGTTCCTGGCAACATTTTTTTACTCTGCACGTCATTAAGGGCGGCAGGTTTTCTGTGACACTGAGAGGAAACAAATGCTGAATGTTCAGGAAACATTCCCTGACACGCAGGTCAGCTCATCACCCATTCTTGTGTCTAATGAGCACTAATGGCTGTCGCTCCTGACACCATCGCTTTCTCTTTTGTTTGGTGCTCTCTGTAGAAATAGAATGGGCAACATGGCCAAACATGCACCTCATTAGAAAAACAAAGCCTCGTTCCTTTCTCTGAATGGATAGAGCAGTGGGCTGGTTTGTAGCTGTTCTATTTGCATGTCACTGCTTTCATAGAATAATTTTGCTAGTCACTAGTGTGATGAGCATTTTTTTCATTGACGATTGAACATTCTTGATGTATACAACACACTTTTCCTCCTGTCACATGTTGCCTTGAGGTCACGCACCTGATGTACAGTTAACATGCTGATCAGACCTGTTTTATTTGGAATTTCCTCACCACACCCCTCACACACCATGAGCTGGGAAGCCAGAGGTTGTCTTGAGAAAACAGTACCAACGAGATTCTTCAGGTCTTGCTGTCGGAATGCATATCAGCCTGCTGATATTTGTATCCATCATGAGCATGCAGTCCTCTTAAGTCCTATTGTGCATACTTTTATATACTGTTGCAAGCAGATAATACTGCAAATTTAAAACATTTGTTTATAAGGATTAAACTTCTTCATTTATTATATAGAGCAGCTTTACTTTCTGTATCAGTCAAATCCTATATCCAGGCTTGATATGCATACATAACATTTTACTTTCTGCAGTGTACTGTTAATTATGAAAGAAAAAACCCACTTTCATCCATCTGTTTCTTCTGCAAATGTCCCAATGTCCCACTTCATCACAGGGCTGACAGGAAAAAGACAAAACAACTACTCGGAGTCACGTTCATATGACATGCCTACTACTACTACTACTACTACTACTAATACTAATAATACTAATAATAATAATAATAATAATAATAATAATAATAATAATAATAATAATAACAGTAGTAGTAGTAGAAGTAGTAATAATACCCAGACTATAGGGCACCACTCTATTAATATAAATGGTTATAAGAGCTGGATGTTAGCATTCCCATTAGTGTGTGAGATAAATGATAAGTTCCATGCAGCATTTTTCGTACAAGACTCTTTTTCACCGACGTCTGTATGGTTTTCTAATGTTAATACATGTTTTTAATTTTCAGCTCTTTCCTCATTTTAAGTCCGCGTGACGCCTGCAGCCAGCCTTTACTCTCATTCTCTCATTGGTGGACAGGCTTAACCACGCCCCCACCTGTATATTTTGCCCCGCATAAGGAGTTGCTTCTTCCGTGGTCTTCTCTCCTCAGACTACTCCGTGCGTTGATTCCTCTGTCCAGAAAATCTCGTTTTCCCACTGGCATTATATTTTATTACTTTAATTGTAAAATATGAACGTGTTGGATTTCATTCGGACCGCCGCGGCCGGCGGGGGGCGGAGGGTCAATCCGTAGTTTCTGGCTGCGCTGCGGTCGAACTAGCTGCATCGTTGGGGGGGTTTCCGCGAGGACAAACATGGGGAAATGGCAATTATCTATGGTATGTGTCAATTTATGTGACTAAAAGTCTACCTCAAAGCTAATGCGGAGTTCTAATATACTTCTATATTGCGTTTGTTTATAACATGGCGCACTGTGATTGTTTTTGCTGAACTCGTGCCGGTTAGTGTGCTGTCATCTGAAAGTCATTCCCTCGTTGTCAAACAGTGATACAATGGTTCTGTTCATGGTTGGTCCACCGATGTTTGTCCTGCACTGGTTCCACATGGCGACCAGCACACCTCAGTATTTGTCTGGCTGTCTTGTCATGTGATGTCAGATGTCTTTTGTCTCCTTCCAGCAGTTCGCATAGTTACCCTTTTTTGGATAACTGTAAAATGTTAGTCCACTGACATAAATAAGCCCGTTTTTTTGCGTGCAATTCAGTCTGGTATTAAAAATAAGCAATGTGTATAATACGTGTTGAAATATTTATTATATGTTGCTTATTGATGGACTGATGCCATAATGTTTTGGAGTTATGGAGCCACAATAGAAACTCAACACAAGGTGGGGCAGTATATTTATGTCTTTTATCATTATATGACTATAGCTTTATGAGTTTCCAGATTAATGACACGTTGCATTCTCCTGTTCTCTACTCTCCGTCATGATGTTTGTGGTGGTCATTGAGTTGCCAGGTGTCTGTACGTCATCACTCAAGGCTGGCTGACTGGGAAGACTCTCAGTCACTTCTGTGACTTGTTGAGAAAGAACGTTGTTTTTAATGAAGCAACTTGTTTGAAGGTTTAGAACATTTCTTATGAGGTTAGTCTGTATTGTATATCCTACTAGAGTCCGTGTTTCAATGACTATGCATTCTGAACCTACAGGACCCGGTACAAGAGTGGGGGGAGGAGGAGGAGGACGGGGCTGTGTTTGGCATCACGCTGCGCAGGGAACCCGTCCTGCCGGCCTCAGATACAGCAGAGCTCTCCACAGCCTTTATCCAGTACCACACCGTAAAGGTACGTCGGCTGAAGGCCGCCACCTTGGAGCGCCTGGTCACCCACCTCCTGGACCCAGAACATCAGGAGCCAGACTTTGCTCATGTCTTCCTTGCAACCTACAGAGCTTTCAGCACCACCAGCACCCTCATCGAGCTGCTGTTCCAGAGGTAAGAGTCAGCCAGCATGATATTAGCACATGCCATGTGGGTTGTTCAACAGGTCTGTGTTTGAGGTTATTACTGTCTTTTCTTTGGCTTTTGCTAATTTTTTTTTTTTTTTCAATGATTTTTTTTTTAAAATCCATATATTTCAAAATTTACGTTGTTGCGAGAAGAGCTTAACAGGATAAGAAAATCAATACCCATCAAACTGGTTCATTCAGTCCAAAGCTGGAGACACCAGCTTTGGACTGATAAATGTTTATCTGATTGCACTTCTTGCTAGCTTGCTTGCTAAGCTATTTACTGCTAACTAGATGTAATGAAGTGATTCAGTGGTCTCAGTCTTTTCAGTTTAATTCTTATTTTACTTGTGTGTCTGACATATATTTTAAAATGATTTAAGATGTCCAGACTTAACACCATTGGAAACCTGGCATGATATGAGAACAAATAATTCTGCCTAGTCACGTGAATTTGTTTATTCCAGCGTATTAGCCTTCCTGGTTTATACCACAGGTCATCATTGTACGTAGAGTAAGATCAGATAATACGGAGCATGCCCTTTTTTAACTGCTTGTTGAACCTACTGTAAGTCGCCCCTTACTTCTTCTGTGTCTACGGAACTGACTTTAAACAGATGTTCTTTCAAATGCGACAGGCTTTTAAATGCAGCGCGGACTTGCAGAATGTACCCACTGCAGTTTTTGCAACTAGAAACCCAGAGAGCCTATGCATACCAGTGAGCCGTTTAACTAGCAGCCTTGGGGGTCAGACTTGTACAGTATCATTTCATCTTCAGCACTGAATGATTCAGCCGGGCGTCATCGCTGTCAGCCACTGTGTTTAACATCATTGTTGAAATAGTCCTCCTCACGTTGGCCTGTAAAATCAGCATCACACCAGAAGGACAGGTTTATCTATCATTTTGTTTTGACAACTCGATGTCGTGCAAAAAGAGCTGTGTTGTAGTTTCACAGATAGAATCTAGAAGATTGCAAAGTCGGTCCTTTTTTATTTTTCCTGGTTTACTCTGGTGGACAAACAGAAGAGTCAATTGAAATGTTTTGCCTCAAAAAATGGAGAGTTGGAAAAGTATAACTTGGTCTGATGGGGAATAGTTAGCCCCTTCCTTTAACTGGAATATAACTGGTATCAGTTAAAAACAACATGTATTACATTTCTGCTGTTATCGGTCCTCGACTGACTCATGGCAGAGAAACGATGGTGCAGATCAAGTTTTCCACAAGAGGATGTATAGTTTAGGTGCTGGACCTGCAGCAGGCTTTCTGTCAACGCCGGGTCTCCATCTTGTTTGTGCAGTGATAATCACTGACATGCCGTTCTTGGCTGATTGCTCTTTGTGTTTGCTTTTCCACAGAGACGAGTCCACCGTCTCCCTGGACAACACCATCTGTCTCCGTAGGTCAGTGCACTCACTCACAGTTTACAGATCTCCCTTCTTATGCTCTAACTGACACATCCATATCTTTCGCCGTCAGTCCGTTACCCCCGATCATCCGACTGTGGCTGGAGGAGCACAGCGAAGACTTCTACGATCCACCACACTACCAGGGCCTCCGGCTGTTGTGTGCCCACCTGAGACATCGGCTGTGTTTCAGGCGTTTGGTTCAGACAGCAGAGTCTCTCCTCAAGAGGCTCCAGGACGAAGGTGAAGGCCAACGGCTGGCGGATTTATATTCTCTTACTTTGATTTACGGACAGCTCAGCTGTCATAATTTTTATTGTGTTTACAGGATGTGTTATAAAATGCTACACAGAACTGTAATAAAGCACTTAGAGACAATCATGACTGTGACAAGTTACGCAACTAAAATGTAATTAAAGTTTATTTAGTTACTTTGACTACAATTAGAGTCACTTTACTTAAAAATCCAGTTGTTTGGGTCTTTGATTCTCACTTCCCAGCATCTCTTTAGTAACTGCAGAGGAACTTATGCATCAAGGCATTAACAAATGTATGAGTTCTGGGTGTTTTTACAACCATGCTCTTAGATTTATTGATCTGTTTATTGATCTGTTGATATTGTGAGACTGTTGTTTATGATGCCATGTTTAACAGATTGCAACCAGTCTGCGTCAGAGGTCAGCCATCAGTCTTCACAGCAGGAGTTCAACGATCGGGAGGACAGAGGAGAGACTAAAGAGGAAGCCAGGTTTTACTTCATGGACTTCCCCGTGAGAGACGTAGCAGAGCAGTTGACCCGATTAGACTCTGTAGGTCTTTGAAGCTGCATTTAAAGGCGTCTGCATCACTGTTGGTGCTTCATCGTGCCATTTCTGCCTCAGGAACTCTTCGTCAAAGTGGTGCCCTTTCACTGCCTGGGCTGCATCTGGTCTCAGCGTGACAAGAAAGAAAACCGAAACCTGGCGCCCACCGTGCGTGCCACCATTTCCCAGTTCAACGCGGTGACCAACCGTGTCATCACCTCCCTCCTCTGCCCATTCGCTCCCGGTCCTTCAACTTCATCGCCTGTGTCATCGCGCAGCTCCTCCTCCACCTTCCTGTACCCCTCCGCTGACCCGAACTCACCTGACTCTGCTCACACCAGCCCCGCCCACAGAGCACGCATCATCGAGAGGTGGATCTCCATTGCTCAGGTCTGGAATCCCAGTCTGGTCTTTCTAATTTGCGTAATATTTTTTTTATTTGTTCCCCAGTGACATCTTTGTTTGATATTTTATATGACAGTTTGCCATCACTGATCACTAATTTTATTCGTAATATAATTGACTCTAAACTTTGACTTTGTGTCCTCTTTTTTTCTTCAGGAGTGCCGACAGTTTAAGAATTTCTCCTCTCTACGGGCGATCCTTTCAGCCCTGCAGTCTAATGCTGTGTACCGCCTCAAGAAGACCTGGGCTGCAGTCAGCAGGTCAGCAAGCATGACTAAACTAACAAATCAGACTGCATGTGGGCATGAGTACAAATGACTCAGACTTAATGAATGAAAATAACTACTCCTGCATAGTAACTAATCCTCAGTAATTTTCTTTGAATTATTTATTATTTTGAAATATTGCCTCTGAAAATGTAATTTAATTGAATTTGTTTGGGTTCAGGGAAAGCATGGCCACCTTCGAACAACTGTGTCAGACTTTTCCTGATGAGAACTGTGTTCTGAGCAGCAGAGAGATCCTAGAAGAGGTGAGGATCAACCATAAGATCTGTTAAACCTGAAACCACGTTATACAACGAAGCGCACATAGCAAACCAACGTTATTGCCTCAATGCGGTGTGATGGTGGTGACATCAGGGCAGCAGGCTGTGTCTGTGTGGATGTGAGGCCTGGTGAACACAGCCTGCACCCTCCCACATCCAGCCGCAACCTGTAAGCAGGCGCTCGGGGCTTAAAAGAACAGTTATGTAACGCGTCTGCTGTTTTGTCATCATCACACTGTCACGTTGGCACCCTGACGGATTCTGTTTTCTGTTAAGTTTACCGGAGTGTCCTCTGCTTTCTGCAGGACAGGAGTCAGCCAGATGGCACCAGACCGCCTCAGCTCTGCTCATCAGCCAGACAGACGGTAAGAAATGCACTGAAGAAGAAGAAGAAGAGGGCTTGCAGTTCTTTGCTTGTGTAGACGCTGACATGTTGCATGTTTCCTGCGGCTAATTGGCGAAGGTGTGGCTGTGTGGGAAATGTTTCTGAGCCACATATTTGTCTGTGTTTCTAATCACATTACAGCAAACACACCAACACTAACATTCAACAAAAAAAGGGGAAACCTTAAACCTACCGACTTTTCAAAATCACAGGCAAAATTCCAAAGTCGGAATAAAATCTTGAGCGTCGTGTTGAAGTTGATGCGTGCTTCCTCCTCCAGTTCTCTCTGCTCAGAAGTGGCTGTTTAATATTTCCAGGAGGTGCAAGAGGGTCTAGTTATAGTCTAATAATTAGTGACCCCCAGTCTTTGCAGAGTTTTGTCTGTGGCTAGTCTGCGACTAAAAAAGTGTCATCAAAGTCTTTAGATATGAGAGGGTGTCGGATGACAGTCTTTGTAAGGGAGGCTGAAGATGATGTCATGAGTTAGCGGCGCATGCTAAACTGAAACACGTTGCTTGGTCTGTCGTCAGAGTTTGAGTGGCGGGGTGGTGCCATATCTGGGTACTTACCTGACCGTGCTCATGATGCTGGACACGGCATTGCCTGACACGGTTGAGGTGAGTACACGTCACAACCCCAAAGCCACCACCTAAATTACATATTATGGATTGTGAGACTGTATTTAAATCTAACATGGGTTGTTTTCCTCTTTGCAGGGAGGACTTATTAACTTTGAGAAGCACAGACGAGTAGGCGCCCTCCTCCTCATGATTTTCTAAGTACATGGTTGTGTTTATTTTTCTATGTTTTGACCTGTGGGGTGTTTTTTTCTTCTTCTTCTTCTTCTTGCTCTGACAGGAGTTTGAGATTCTCTCTCAAATTCGACAGCTTCAGGCTTCCTGTTCCCAGTACAGCCTCCCAGTTAATCCTCGTATCACCTCCTGGGTGCAGGCACACACGCTGCTAACAGACCAAGAAAGGTGGGATGCTTGTCTGCAGACCACATACAGAGAAAACATTCATTTCAATATTGAAAATAAAAAATTAAGCCATTTACCATTGTTGTTTTTCCCTTTTTTAAAAAACATTATTAATCTTTTTAAAGCTATGAGCTTTCTCGCGAACTGGAGCCTCCTGTTGATCCCTGTCCCAGTTCTCCCAACTCTTGGAGCAGCCGCATCCTCAATAGAAGGAAATTTGTCTTGTAAGTCCTGCAAACATCTTTTTTTATGATTTAGCTGGAGTGACCGTCTAGCTCGGTCTGCATCAACTACTCAACATACACCTACCTGTTTAAGAAGCATTCGGTTATCTTTTTGAACAGAAAGGCAGCTAATGGTGTTTGTGTGCAGGATGAGGACAGTCAGCGAGAGCTCCTTGAGGAGGACCCATGCTGACCAGATCAGCGTGTCCTCTTCAGGCTCCAGCAACGCTGAAATGGAGGACCTCAGCACCCCTCAGCCCCTCCAACTCAAGTTTCGGGTGAGTAAAAACCAAAACCCGGCCATTTTAAACTTGCCTGAACCCTCCTCACTTGAGTTCTCTTCTCTCCACAGTCTCTCTCCGGCTCTCTGCACAATGTTGGAGAAGATTTCTGCTCTGTGGCCTCCCCTTGTCCTGGACTCTCCAGCACCACGTGCAGCTCCTCACAGCCAGACCTCTGCTCTTCTTTGGTTCTGAACCCTAAATTATGCCCATCACCAGAACAGTCATCGTCCAGCTGCTCTCCTCAGGCCGCTCTGCCCCTCTACAACAAGCAGGTCGATGACTCATGCATCATCAGGGTCAGTGTGGAGTGCGTCAGCAACGGAAACGTCTACAAGAGCATACTGGTGAGGATGGCTGTGTAATGCTTCATTTCTGAGCTTGCTTCCGTTTCATATACTTGACTAAATCTAGGTGATAATTAGTTTTCTAAAAAATTGACATTCTCTTTATTTATTGCAGATATCCTCTGAGTCATTGAAACCATTTTACCGCTCATTACAAATCAATGGGTTGGCAGTTAAAACACAACCTTCTGCCTGGTCACATTTTCACCCCCCACCCCCCCATCTGTTTCATCCCCAGCTGACCAGCCAGGACCACACACCTCAGGTGATCCGCAGAGCTCTTGAAAAACACAACATGGAGGATTTCAGCTGTCAGGATTTCAGCCTCTGCCAGACACTCAAATGTGGAAAAGGTAGTGTGAGCACAGAGTAAATTTACACACAAATATTGACCTGACCAACCCCCGTTTATTTACGTGCTTATTTCCTTTTCATCCCTCAGAGCTGCAGATCCCAGATAAAGCCAACGTATTTTACGCTATGTGTACCTCCTCCAACTATGACTTTGTGCTCCGTCAGCGATGGAGAAGCCACAGGAGATGTTTTGGCTCCTCTTCCAGCCCTGGAGATGCAGCCAGGACCCGCTTTGCCAAGGGAAAAATGCTTGTGCATGCTGAATATCAGGACAGCGTAGAGCAGCTCATCTGCATCAGCAGGACAAAAAAAAACTCAATGGAGTTGTGCCACAGATATAGGAGACAGGACGGCCTCATCTGAAAACTGACCTCGCCAAGAGGACAGAAGTGCAGAGACGGAGAAATCCAACCTGGTAAAAGAGCTGTAGAATTTGTGTCGTCATATTGTTCTTTATTGTCATAAACAGGAACAGGATTGATTAGCCACATTTTACCAAGACCCCTTTCTGTCTGATAAGCGCACTTGTTTCATTGTGGAAACAGGGAACTTTGCATTATTTAAAGTTGCACCTCTTAAACTGAAGAGCACTTCAGATGTCACTGCTGTTAAATAAACAGAAACCCTGGGGGAAAACTGATCCAGAAATGAAGCCGGCACTGGTCCTGCAGGAGAGACAGGCAGCAGAGCAGACAGCAGGTGGCGCCGTAGGGCCTTTTCTCAAGCCCGAGTCCCTGATGACACCTGTTGGACACATCTCAGCTAAACGGAAACAACTTCCGACCAAATTGTACATAAACGGTGATCTTCATCCAAAATATAATGTAATGCTATTTGAAACCAAGTTTTAATGTGGCTGATGCTTATTTCATGTTTTCGTGTGATTTTATTGACCTAATTTATTAAAAACATTCCAGTATTGAGCTCTTCTAGCAAGCTGGGGCATGGTGACATGTTTTAGAAGGTTGCCCTGCAATAGTAGAAGTACTTGGTGGTCTAATAGGCTTATCTCAGATGTTATTCTTTTTTTAGTGAAGAAAGACATTATTTTTATATAGGAGACATTAAATGCATTTGATCTGTGAGATTTTAGTTTTGCTAACCAACCTGGTGTCCACTCACTCCCAGTGACAATGAATACGATTCATATTAAGAATGTCTGAAAATGGAATGCGGCAGCATTTGTTTCTGACTCTTCCGCTACAGACATGGAAAATGCCTTGTGAAGGTCAACAAAGATTGTATTTCTGCATACACAGTGGTGAGTCTTTTTGTCAGGATAGGTTGGTAAGAGGTTTATATTTAACACGTGATTTCTTGGCAACATTTATTGTCTTCATCAACTTTGTAGTTTTGGCTTGATGCTTGATATTTATGTTGTTTAAACTGTAAGTGAAGCTATGCTACTGTATGTGAGATATAAATCAAGCCTATGTCTGTTTATAAGCCTTATTTTAATCAATTTTAAATAATATAAGCACTTTTTTTTATAATTAAATGTCTGCTAATAAAGTTCATTTACTATAAACTCTGAAGATCTTAATGGATTTTTTGAGCGTTGCTGCCCTTTTGTTATGAACCCGTGTTTATTCGGGTTACTTGGTGATGTTAAATTTAGTTTTATTTGTGAAACCCGATGAGTTCAAACTGAAACCGGGATCAAACCAGCCGTATATCAAACATGGTCGCATGTGACCACTGGGTGGCGCCAAACGCAAACAATTGAAACATGCGCCGCTTTGTTCACCCTCATTCCACTCCAAAGGTAAACAAACGTGCTTCCGTCAAACAAGTCCTCTCATGAATGACCTACATAAAGATGGTTCTGGCTAAAAAGAAAGGAAAGTCAGCAGTTGCAGAGCACTGATAAATACAAACACGTGTCAGCAGCTTCAATGAGAAGAACTGTGTCAACAGGGTCATTCTTATGTTGACACACAAACCAGTGCCAGAATTCATGTAATTTGATCCTCCCGCTAAATGGTGGCCGTGTGTGTGTGTGTGTGTGTGTGTGCGCGCGCGCGCGCGTGCAAATGAACGTGCGCGCGCGTGTTCATTTGGGTTTATGAAAAGATTGGCTGAGTTTTAGGTCTAGTCTTGCTGGTCTATTCTCTATTGACCTTCTGCAAATGGCAATACATTAACACAATAAATATAACACACACAAATCATCAGGGTTCATCCTTGCCTATTTAAAAACACAACAGCTGATGGAACAAAATAAAAGATGCTATTTATAGAGAGCGTTCCAGAATTCTCAAAAAAGCCATACAATAAAAACAAGATGGATGTATGGATGTGAGAGGAGGGGGTCCTGGAGGCATTGCCGTTGGCAAGATGGTGGACAGATGATTTTGGACATTGTGGAAACTGGAACCTTGACAACGGATGGATGATGTTTCCAATAGGGTGGATGTAGAGGATGAATAGGAGGGGGTCCAAGGCCTGAGCCTCAGAGGACTGACCTGTGGGGGGGGGGATAAAACATTCCTTCCTGGTGTCTCCAGACAGGAGAGGAGGATGGCGTGGTCGATAATGTCGAGTACAGCGTTTGAGGTCAAGGAGAAGGATGTTAATTTGCCCAGAGTCAGCAGAGAAGAGGAGACTGTGACTCTGACTGTTTGGAAAGCAGAAAGACCTTATTTGGAGAGAGAGGCGATGACACGTTCCAGAACCGATGACAGGGAGGGAAGGTTGTAGACGGGGGTGGAAGGGACTTGGGGTTTTGGGGGTTTTTTTGAGGACGGGGGTGATGGCAGCTTTGGGGAGGTTTTGGGGACAGAGCCAGAGCCGAGGGAAGGAACGGATGATGTTAGCGACGAGCGGGGAGATGGCAGTCCTCGGTGGCCATGTCAGATACGTGTCTGACTCCTCCAAAGAGCAGGAACTCTTTGACCGCGCAGACGCCATCTTGCTGCAGCGACACGAGCTGCTGAGTGTTGATGCAGAACAGAACCCATCAGGGTTTGTCAGCGCAACACACGCCAGCCGAGCTGCAACCAGAGCTCACAGACAGATGACGGTGCTGTTTTGTGAGCGAGGCGTGATCGATAGATTCACATGCAGACTATTTTGGGCCAGGAGAGATGCAGGAGTGTGAGATCTTTGCTCAACTTATGCTGCAACAGTCCGGCCCAGGTTATACATGCAGAATCTGCCTACTGCTGCTGATGGGCCTGTCTCTCACTCTCTCTCTCTGCCTTTTTTTTTGCCTCTTTGCCCATCTGTTTGTCGTTCTCCCTCTTTCTTTCTTGTGGTTGTGGTTTCTACACCAGGGCCTCGTGGGTGACTGAGTTTCGATGACTTCCAACGTGCATGAGGCCGGATATCCTGACGTCAGCCTAACAACCCTTCAGCCAGTCGATAATTTAAAATCATTTTTAGTTGGATTAGTTTTAGAGGAAGAAGATTTCACTTTCTTAACAACTTTCAAGAACTTTAAGCAGTATTTACACATACACATCCAGCACAGTGCGAGTTGAGCTTTTGGAAAATCAACTTATAAATATTTTTTATTCCGCCGTTACCGTAATTAACTGCTGAGAAGATCAGGGGAGAAAAAATAAATGATTTCTGTATTCATGAGAACAGGCTGAATAACAGAAAACCTGCAGAAAATATCGATTCCCAGTCAGGACAGGGATGGGTTACCAGCAGACTGACTGTTAACAGGACTGTCGGCCACCCAAAAGTCAGCCGACCATGCAAATAAACCACAGAGACATTAAAAAAACAATAACACCAGAAACAGGCAAGAAAACACCTCATAGGTCACTTGTACCTACAAGTCATACATCCTGACATTAATGTGCCAGGATGTTTACCTGTAAGTTATTGTTTGATTTGTCATAGATGAATAAAGTTTGTGTTAATAACCAAGTGGTTTATGACTAAGATCATTGTCTTATTGCCTTTACCTTAACCCTTAACAACAGAGTTTGTAGTCCTCCCGCCCACACATGCACACTCGGTGACACACTTTCGTGTTTATTCTAAATCCCAGGCAGACAGCTGCGCCCGCATTCACGTGTCAGCAGCTCCACCTCATTGTGTCAGTACTGTACATGGCTCGCATGTCTCCTGATCACTGGGCCGAGAATAACAACCAACGACTGTTCGCTGATTAGCGTGTGTGTGTGTGTGTGTGTGTATGTGTGTGTGTGTGTGTGTGTGTGTGTGTGTGTGTGTGTGTGTGTGTGTGTGTGTGTGTGTGTGTGTGTGTGTGTGTGTGTGTGTGTGTGTCCGGTCACGCAGAGATATATAGTACAGTAGGTCAGTGGGCGGGGCTTTGCTCACATGCTCATGTAAACATGCCAAAGCTTGTGTGTGTGTGTGTGTGTGTGTGTGTGTGTGTGTGTGTGTGTGTGTCTGCGTGCGCAGTTAAAGATCTGTGCTGTAACTGTAGACAGATGGAAAGAAATAGCTGAGTCTAATCTAAGAAGTTAATCCACTTATTAACCACCGCTGAGGACTGCAGGTTACGTCGTCCGTCTGTCTGTGTCTGTCTGTTTGCCTGTCTGTCTGTCTGTCTGTCTGTCTGCCTGCCTGTGTGTGTCTGTCTGCATGCCTGCATGTCTGTCTGTGACACATAGCTCCAGGAACCGTGTTTGACTGCCAGGGAAAACTGCTGAGCATGCAGTGTTCCTCCAGGGTCACCTGCGTGTGTGTTGGTTTATTGATAACACACACACCTGAAGCCAAACTGCATGTTAAAAACTGGGTCATGAGTGACATTTTGTGTTTCCCGGGAGTTTGACACGCTCGGCTCCTCGTGGCACTGGAGGTTTAAAGGACCATTATGTAAGATAAGAGATCTTTATTGATCCCACAGTGGGGAAAATTTAGCATCAGTTTTAAACGAACATTAAATAATAGAGGAAATAAACATAGAAACACAAAAAATAACATGTACAATAAATACTAAACAGTAATTATAAGAGAAAAAGAAATAAAAACAGTATTTGTATACACAGCCTCTCCCAGCTGCTATATATCCATATTCACCTGTGCAATAACACCTCCCCACTGCACGTCTAAATGGGTGAGGCTGTGTATACAAAATCGTCATTGCACTGATGTTTAACGATGTCTTTTTTCATTCCATTCATTTACTTTAGGCCCCACAGTCTGATGCAGAGGAGGGGAGGTGTTGTCCATGATGGTGGGCAGTTGGGCCAGGGCCCTCCTGTCTCCTATCCCCTTCGATGGAGTCCAGGGGCCAGCCGCAGACTGAGCTGGCTCTTTAAATCATGTAAGACATGCATGTAAGCTGTTCATAAAACAGCCCTGAGATGTCACCAGACATTAAGGATTTGTGTTAATTCCTAAATTGAATTTCAGTATTTTGTCAGTATTAGCTACCTTTAGTTACTTTGTTCTAGCTAATGTACGCACGGACATTTCAAACATTCTTTACAGCTGAATAACGTCATGCATGTTCATTCATGGTACGCTCGTAACCGACAGTGAAGGACTTGTCGCTCGCCACTCTAACCAGTTGTATCTTTTTGGATCTGGCAATGTAACTGGCAACCTGTCCTGCTCTAATGTGGTTGCAGTACCAGTTTTGGCCCCAAACTAACATGCTGCTCCTTTAATACCTGAAATGAAGACATGGCGGCCCCACATCTCCAGATCTAGCACGTGCTGTTCTTCTGGGCTGCATCTCAACTGTCTGCTGGTGGTTTTGGGGCTCTTCTTCGACTTACAGCTGCTCTGTCACAAACACGTCTCTGGGATTGTTTGTGAACAGTAAAGGTTGTTGGGGGCAGATTGCTTCTTCAGATCGGCCACATATCTGACCAAGCTTTGGCGGTTTTGCATGGGCGCGCACGCTTTCACCAACCGGCTACATCCTGTAGCACAAGTGCACAAGATAAGGAAAATGAACCCGGGGGGATTAACATTGCATAACATGGAGCTGATTCATCGCTCTCTGTTACACACACGCACGCACGCGCGCTCACACTCAAACACACACTTACTCCTGATGGCCTACTTTCGTTTCAAATGTGCACAACTTTGGCCTATTTTTATGCTGTGATATAAATGTTCTGCGTATGTGTGTGTGTGTGTTTGCGCGCGCGCGAGAGTGTGTGTACATTGGCTGTCCTTCACTCATTGTTGTGCACACATCTGTGGTGCTGCACACCGCGCCACACACACATTCGCTGACCTATTTTGCAGTGCGGTGCGGGGCAGGGGCAGCAGGCTGCATGGGCCGTGACGGGCAGCGTACCTCTGGCCCGGACCAGCCAGCCGAGCGTGCACGGCGCTGAACTCGTTTTTTCCTTCTCTTCGTTCTCTACAGGCTTCCTGTCGGGGGCGCAGTCCGAGCCGCACTCCTGCTTCCACGACGCATGTAGTGACCCTCT